>CAJQZN010022843.1:0-13466 GCA_907164685.1 Colias eurytheme | reverse complement strand
TTTATTAATTTGAGAGCTTATTTGTCCATAAAAGGCCGGCAAAGCACTTGTAACACTAGAAGTGTTTATGGGCGGTGGTGACCACTCATGGCACACCTGCTCCTTTGATTGCTCTGACATAAAAAAAAATTAGGTCCTTGATAGTATTTCCTGAGAATAGCGCGTTCATACAAACTCTTCATCTTTATATTATTATTTATTATTAGTATACATTCAATAAATTATATGTGTTAATGTCTCTACGATAACCAATAACGAAATTTTGTACTACAAATTTAATTTACCATCGAAGAACTTTAAAAAAACGTGACAAGAACATTCCAGAAATTATCATAATCAAATATCGTCAAGTCGTACTTGACTAGAAATGTTTTAAGAATCATTTGTCTCCTTTCTGTGATGTAATTTTCTTATTTCTTTTCAAGGGTAATGGCAGTAATTCCTTGATTTGATCTGTGACGTTTTAAATAAGCTTTTTCGTACTTGTTATGACAATTCCGTTTATGGATCCTTTTTATTTTTTTATGGAGCGTAATATTTTATTAATTAAAATAGCGCATAATTTATATAAAATTATACTTATACATCTCATGCTTATAATTTATAATTATTAATTAAGCTAGCTTTCCGTCCGCGGCTTCGACCGCTTGGTCCAATTCTTAACTAAATATATTATACTGAAACCTTGCTCGAGAACTACTCTAATTATTATTATTAAAAGAAACAATATTAAAATCCGTTGCGTAGTTTTACATTGGGATTGACAGCGGGAAGTGACTTTATTGAATACTATGTAGTGACTTGTTATTTCAATATTACAGCAAACGAAGTCACGGGCTATCAGTTAAGAAAACCAAAAAGAATAGTTTGTGCATAGGCGTAATACTCAAAAATTGCGAAAACTGTTTAAAAAAATTATCTTAATTTAATCTTTATTTTATGGATCGTTTAAGATTTAGATATTTATTTGTTAATACATTTAAACCTTTATTTTCAGGTGATACCAGCTATGTTTCACACCGCTAGCATTTGGTTGACGCTAGCGTTAGCAGTCCAAAGATACATATATGTTTGTCACGCGCCCGTTGCAAGGACTTGGTATGTATGATTATACTTAGTTCTTTATTTATGACTAGCGGTCCGCCCCGGCTTCGCTCGTGGTACATATTTCGCAATAAAAGGTAGCCTATGTTCTTTCTCAGGGTCTAAAGATTATCTGTGCCAAATTTCATCAAAATCGGTCCAGTAGTTTATGCGTGAAACCCATACATACATACTTACAAACCTTTCATCTTTATAATATTAGTATAAGTATAGAAATAGATTTGTTGTTATGAATTTAAAAACTCCTCGTTCCACATAAACTATGAAGTACCTATTTAAATGTCATTTTTGACATCTAGACGTATCTTCTTTCTTCATCTCCGTTCTCTCTTGCTTGCCGTCTCGACGCTGCACTTTACGCTATTATAAGAAAGTGAATAATAAAACAAAGTATTAAGTAAAATACCTGTTTTATTGAAACAAACAAAATTGAATCTTAAATCTATAATTAACAGAGAATTAAATTGGTTACAGAATTGGCCCACAAATATTCTGTCCGGAATAGGAATATTGTTTTATAATATACTGCACAATGCATATACCGGGTGTCCCACTGTTGGTATACTAAGCTCAAAGGAGGTTATAGTTTTACATACGCTGAGTACGTAAAAAATACTTAAAAAATTCCAAACGCATTTTTTTTTCAAATAGATGAATTCTTAAAACTCTATGTGTACACCCCTAATAAGCAACCCGCCTAACTTTGTCACCCGCACGTGAGCTATCTTTTAAAATTATGTTTTCATAGACAAAATGCTCACATTAGCGAGGCGGTATATGCCGCCTGCACGAAGTTAGAGAAGAAAACATGGATTTTAAGGAAAACAGTAGCAAAAAAAATTTAACGTAATTTTTTTAAAGTATTTTTTATGTGATCAGTGTATGCTAAACTACAAATCCCTTCGCGCTTAGTATACCGATAGTGGGACACCCTGTATAACAAACAAATAACCTTCACTATACAAATTGGCGACCTTATCGCTTAAAAGCTATTTCTTTCAGGCAACCTTGACCTTAGGATAACAATCCTTGCACTTTTTCTCATTGTTGCTCCACTACTATGTGTCGTAGAGCAGCCTTCCTCGATAAATCATATAAAGTTTCTTTTTCCATATGATACGAGATTACCTCGATCAAAGTAGTAGATATTCATATTAATATTAAATATTATAAATGCGAAAAACTGTGACGCTTCACGCTTGACGCTTTCAGGGCTAAACCACAGCGCCAAATGAAATATTGAATAAATATTGTTAACGATACAAAGCAACATAGGCTACTCTTTATTTTTTTAACACGTATCCTTTGATTTGATTTTGAACCACTTTAAAAGGATAGATTTAATTCTTATCAATCTTAGTCAATACAAATCTTATTAAAGCGTGTTTTTGTTATTAAAATATATTCCTTATTATTAAATCTAAATTGTTGACGCATTATTTTGTTCGCGAGTAAAACCGCGGGGCACAGCTAGTAGATAATATTACGCTCAGTTACGCAGAGAATTCGCGAGATTTGTCAGTACGCGTAATTATAATGATGAATCGGTTTTAGTTACATTCTCTGAATGCCTCGTCAAATGTGTGAAATATTAATATACTAGCTGTTGCTTGTGACTCTGTCTGATTGAATGCTAGGTGTATGATAGTTACTAGCTGTGCCCCGCGGTTTCACCCGCATTGCTCAGATCCTGTTGGTCTTAGCGTGATGATATGTAGCCTATAGCCTATAGCCTATAGATATGTAGCCTATCCTCGATAAATGGGCTATCTATCGCCGAAATAATATTTCAAATCGGACCAATAAGTCTCTGAGATTAGCTCGTTCAAACAAACTCTTCAGCTTTTTATTATTAGTATAGTTATGTATTTAGTTATATATTTATATCGAGACTATTTTTTTTATTCGTTTTTCATTTTGAATGCTTATAAACTCTACATTTTATAGAGAAATTATAAGTTGCTTTTCTTAGCACAGGTAATTATATAATTATACTAGCTGTCCCAGCACACGTTTATCTGCCGTAAAATAGATGTTTTGCACAAATTTTCATGAGAATCGGTAGAGCCGTTTCGGCCAATTCCGTTCAAAAATTTGAACATAGAATCTCCTATTTTGAAATCGGTTTAAAAGGGCCATTATATTTATAACATTGTATTAATACATTATTGGTTTTTATCGAAAACCTCATTATTTAAATTTGTATTGAGGGATGACATGAATTTAATCTTGTCCTGTCAATTTAAATCTTGGCGTCCTTTTAATCGACCCCTATTTTTAACCGACTGCGAAGGAAAGAGGGAAATGTTTTTCGAATGTATGACGTAGGTATGTATGTATATTTCCTTGGCACGCCCTACAGCCCAAACTGGTGGACGGATTTTGACTTACGAGGTGTTGTTTTAATCCTCAGAATAGGTAGTGAACATTATAATAATTCTTGTTAACCGACGTTTTCAAAAAACAATGGAGTTTCCCAATTCGTGGTTTTTGTATTTTTTTCAGTTCGTCAAAATATCGTTAGAGTCAGGTTCACTAAATATTATCTTATAAAAAGCTCATATTTTATAAAGATAAAATAATTGATATAAATTAATGGAAGCTTCAAAAAAATTGTCTAGACCTGATAATTTAATTAGTAAAAATCGTGTTCTTGGACGTAGTATTACATAGTTTGTTAGAAACATAAGATTACCTTAGTCTTTTGACCTTAGTACATATAAACTGAAAGTTTTCATGTGACCCTAATTGACTTGTGACGTCATACTTTCGTAAAATCTGGGTCCAAACACTTCAGTGCCCTGGATAACTTCCAAATTGCCAAAGTAAAGTGATAATATAAAAGTCTGATGTAGGACTGTATGCTAATTAAATTAATATTATGTTACCATACGTCTTCGTCTTCACTGTATGGTATGTCATGTATAGTATTAAACAAAGTCGATTTTTCTGTCCCTATGCCCTATGTATGCTTAAATCTTTAAAACCTTATAAATTATACAGGGTGTCCCACTGTTGGTATACTAAGCTCAAAGGAGGTTATAGTTTTGCATACGCTGAGTACGTAAAAAATACTTATAAAATTCCAGACGCATTTTTTTTTTCAAATAGATGAATTCTTAAAACTCTATGTGTACACCCCTAACAAGCAACCCGCCTAACTTTGCCACCAGCAAGTGAGCTATCGTTTAAGATTATGTTTTCATAGATGAAATGTTCACATTAGAGAAGCGGTATATGCCGGCTGCGCGAAGCTAGAGAAGAAAGCATGGATTTTCAGGAAAAATTTAGCAAAAAATTTTTGACGTAATTTTTTTTTTTAAGTATTTTTTACGTGATCAGTGTATGCAAAACTACAAGTCCCTTCGCGCTTAGTATACCAATAGTGGGACACCCTGTATACTTGAACCTTCCTCTTGAATCACTCTATCTTTTAAAAACAACCGTATCAAAATCCGTTGCGTAGTAAGCATACAGACAGAAAAGGCGACTTTTTTATACTATGTGACACAACATTGTCCAGAAATGTTGCCAGATACAAATTCAAAAAGCTTTTAAATTCGAATTTCACAGAACTAGCGACTAGTGTGCACCAGACCATCAAAGCGGGAACACGTAATTTATATACGAAATAAACCGGCCAAAAAGATTCGATGGCGGATAGACTCGCCATTTATGACTACAATAAAACGAACCAAGCTTTAACGTTCTGTTTACAACGATACTTTACGATTAGCTGTTTTGGGGCACGCCTCACCTGATTTCTGGGTGATTTTGTACACTTATACTATTATGACACAGTAAAGAGTCAGTCAGAGCCTATAGTATTTAAGTTAATTTGCTTTTTGTTATGTATTCTTACATATTTCCACTTATCAATTAGGTGTAAATACAAAATAATAGAGATCATCTCATTCCCATTGATCGTCTTTTACGAGTAAGTCGTCGTAAGCTACTAGAGGTCCATAGTTAACACTAACGCGAACGGTGATATAATATCTACGAGGTAATAATATTTGGTTACTTGTAAAATAATAATTAACGGTATACAATATGATAGTAGATGTAGAGATAATGTTTGATTCAAGTTGCTCGCTGTACTGATACTAAATTATCGTTGATAGCCAAATTAGTAGTCATTCGATAAGAAAATTGATCTATACTAATATTATGCTAGGCGTCCATTAGAGGCGGATCGGGCCGGGCCGCATCGCAACGGGCCGTCTCTAATGGACGCGCTGTTTGCTCCTGCGTCCACCTGTACGGGGCGCGGCGGACCGCCTAGGCGGATTTTATCTAACAGACGCTCGCCGCTCACATCCGCCTGCCTGCGTCCACTAGACGGGTCGGGGCGGGCCGGGCCGCAGCGCACCGCCGGCAGAAATCCGCCTGCGAAGCGATATCCGCCAATGCGTTGCGGCCCGCCCCGGCCCGATCCGTCGCTAATGGATGATGTTTCATACAAAACATAGGCCGGCGTATTTTTGCGTTGCGATGCGGCCCGGCCCGATCCGCCTAGTGGACGCCAGCCATTATAAAGCTGAAAAGTTTGTTTGAACGCGCTAATCTCGGGAACTATTGGTCCGAATTGAAAAATTCTTACAGTGTTAGATAGCTCATTCATCGAGGGAGGTTATAGGCTATAATATATCATCTCGCTTAGACCAACAGGAGTGGATCACTGCGGGTAAAACCGCGGAGTACAGCTAGTTCTTTATAATTATTCATGTTATGTAGCCCTTCAAATGAATGAAGAAACGTAGGTTCTCATAGACCACCCACTTTAAGTTATCGATCTGATAAATATAAAAATAACAAAAAATACCTTCCAAAATAGCTTGACCCAAAAAAATACAATTTGTAATTCACAACACGCGCTTCCTGCACCAAACCAGTCGGCCATTAAAGATCCATCGACGAAAACACTTAACTAAACTTATTAAAAGTACGTCAAAACTTCCCGTTGCCAAAATGCTTGACATTCATTGCAGGTTCGAGGATTTATAAAAGCTTTGTAATGTATTTGGTTAAATCAAAAGAAATGCGTAAGTAAGATTACGAAGATTTTTGTTTCACAGTTATATAGCTTTCCGCCCGTGGCTTCGCCCACGTTTTCGTTCCATCCTCACAACTTTCGCATTTATAATATTAGTAGGATGTAGGATCCCTGTCAACGTCATGAAAAGTTCCGACGATTGCCTGGAAGAAATGACATATAGCCATTTAAGGCCGCCCATTGTATATCTTTTATTGTGTTTTGTTTTCATTTTTGTATTTCCTTACTGTATATACAATGAAGGATGAATAAATAAATAAAGTTTTATTTAAGGCTTTGAAAACATGACCTTGTGTACAGAAAGCTGATCAGGTGATATTTGGCTGCGTTTAGATTGGCAAGTGGCATAGACTAAAAACTGGAAGATGCGTTGAATGTACTACCACTCAGACCTATGTAAAACGATTATAAAAGTCAAAGAAGTACAAATAACTGATTAATTCGTCGGAGTACTTCGAACATTTTAAATATTACCTTGGTAACTCCAATAAAAGTTGACAATTGATCGACAGAAATAATTCAACTTGAATATCTATTGTGCCATAAATATAGCTTTTCTTCCGCGGTTTCATCCGCCTACTCAAAACAAATTCCCATAAAGTGACATGACCCACCACGATAGAAAGTAATTTATTAAAATCTTAACTTAAAATCGCCCTGTTACGTCTTGATAGAAATACAAACAAACACACTTTCGTATTTATAATATTAACAGGGTTTTGCATTTTTAAATATATATAAAATAACATGTTGAGCCCCGCGGTTTTGTCTGCATTGTATTCCTCCGCTACGATTGATCATAGTGTGATGATATTTTAGCCTTCTCGATAAATGGACTATCTAACAAACAAACTCTTCAGCCTTATAATATTATAGATATAACAAAATTCCATCTCTTATCGAATTATGACTTCAATTTTACCGTTCACTGAAGCGTGAGAGGCACAATGTGTTCTAAGAAACTAGAACATTTCTAGAGCCAATTTGTAAAGGCTGTAGGCAATTACTGCCTCGTTTAGAGACAAATATTTCACCTGAGCACGTCGGGAACATTGAAACTATAATTATGCCATTTTCTGACTTCATTATACGACTATAATAGTGAAACTGCCTTGTTATTTAGATTTCTATGAGTGAAACGTTAATGTATTTTGAGCGACTATTCTCATCTATACTTAATATTATAAATCTGACTTTTTTTGTTTGTACGTTTGAACGCGCTAATCTCAAGAAAAACTGGTCCGATTCGAAAAATTATTTCGGTGTTAGATAGCCCATTTATCGAGGAAGGCTATATATCGTCACGCTAAGACCAACAGGAGTAATGTTTGTTTAGTTCTGAGTCGAAACAATTACAAAGTCCCGTGTAGAGTAAGGGGCAGATGCATCATTCATACATCAGGTTCACTGATCGATTTTCTTTCGGGACAATATTCCGCTTTCTATGTTCTACCAGACGGAGACATTTTTTGCTCTTCGTCTCCACCGGGAATCGAACCCAGGTCTCCTCGGTTTTACGCTTACACGTTAACCACTGCACTAAGAAAGTCAATTAAATTATAATATTGTAAATATTATTAGAAAGATAAAAATCTTCTTGTCTTTATAAAGGGCTCTAGTGGTAAACTTTCAGAAAGGGCAGCAAAATTAAGAGAAGTTTTCCTTAATCACATCATAAAAAATGTAATTAGATTTAGAATTTTTTATACAACGGAACAAGATTAAACCTTTGCAAATAGACACCAAAAAACAGAAAACGTTATTATTTAGGCGCTGAAATCCGAATCTGGCTATCTCACATCTTTTAAAAGCTTTCACGCTGAAAATAAGACATAAATAATTGGAAAAAATAAATAAAAATATTAATTAAATAAAAAAAAACATCAACAATTATATAACATACCTAATACATAGATATTTATTATCAATACATATAAATTAAGTCTCAGTATGTTTTTTTCCGGTCACTAGCTTGTATATATTAGATCAATATTGTTAACATTTATGATAATTTTTCCCATACTAGCAAGAAATCAACTTATGTATGTAGATTGTATGTATTGTTCAGATGGCCTAGTTTGTCTATTGATACTCACTCTATTATCCTATCTTAATACGAAAGGCGAAAGTTTGTATGGATGTTTGTTACTCTTTCACGTAAAAACTACTGAACCGATTACAATGAAATTTTGCACACATATAGAGGGTAACTTGGATTAATACATAGGATAGGTTTTATCCCGGAAATCCCACGGGAACGGGAACTATGGGGGTTTATCTTTGAAAATGCGGGCGAAGCCGCGGGCGGAAAGCTAGTACTTTATATTCAGTATTTGTCTACTGACGTCGGAATAATAGATATATATTTTCCCTGGCTAATTGCCCCGGCTTATAAGCTCATGTATCAATAAAACATCTGTGTCCTCCTGTCACAGAAGTTTAGAAAGAGACAATAAACCGCCATAGTGTTACGATTCATATAAAAATTAACTATAACGCTGGTAAATTAAAAATCACTTCCCTTCAATTTTGCTTCTTTAATTATATTTCCCCTTTTATAATTGATGCTTACTAATTTAACCTAATGTTGGTATATATCGTCTTCCTCAGGTGTACCATGCCCCGAGTGAAAAAGTGTCTAATCTACATAGGTATAGCAGCCTTCCTGCATCAGTTTCCCAGATTTTTCGAGAAGGAATACGTACCTCATATTACAGTGTGGAGAGGACATTTGGAAGAAGTTTGTAGAGTAAGTATATTGTATTTTAAAATTAACTGTTTTAATTATATTAATATATAACGCTATATGTGGTATTACGGAAATATTAAGCCGGCTACTCACGTAGGTACCTACCGCAGGGGCAATATTGGAACTCGGTTTTACGGCGGTCGGAGCATTTCAGCTGTTCTCTAAATTGCCCCTGCTTTTTACACATCACAATTAAGGTGCCAATAAGGGGGCAATTCCAACATTGCCCTGCTTGCCTATACACATCCCACTTAAGGAGCCAATTAAAGGTGCAATTCCAATATTGCCCCTGCTTCAGGTAGGTGAGTAGCCGGGTTAAACTGAACAATTCGATTTAATGAAATTAATATTTAACATTATTATATGGTTTACGGTTTTTAACGAAATTACTGTATGAATGTTAACAATTTATGTGTGGTTATCAAAAAATGTTGTTTCAGCTGAGTTCTTCGTTATTACGCACTAATAATAAAATATTTTTTACTGTGTTTCATCATAATGTTTTTGAATTAATATGATATTAAAGCATAGTATGTTACAATGCATTTACAATTTAACTCTTGTATGACAGAAGGGCTTTATATGTCGCATACATGTCGGAGATTATCCTGTGATTAATTCCCATATACTGCATAATATAATATACCGTCGTGACTAACATTTTGAGTATATCTTCTATAATTATGTGAATAATTCTTAAATTTCTCATTGATTTTGTTGAATAAACATATTTAAAGAACGTAGAAGGTTATAAATATGAACGTAAAAACTCAAATATTTATTCAAATAGACTTATTTTAGACGCGCCTTTGAATCGTCAGTTAGAAATTATTTACCTGTATAAATATATGTCAAACGCCCCTAAAAAAATTATATTTTATTATATATAATATAATAATAAATAGAGCGTGTGTGCCGAACACACGTGTCCAAAGTGAAACTTCTTTGGCAAGATTCGAAGGTAAAAAAATAGTCACCTTACCCTATGACCTGACGGTATTGCCATGACGCGACCTTGAAATTTTACTTTCAACGCGCCTAAAGAAGATTCACTTCAAAAAATAGTATAATTTCAATATTTATTTTTATACCCCATTTCTCTTGTATATTTTAGTACATTTTTCTAATATATTATTATAATGAACCTCATTCAATCTTCATTCTATCCAAGAAAGATGGATTGTTCTCATGAATTCCAGGAAACATATTACAGTTAAGATGCCCCACGATTAATATAAGAAGGTTAAATTATTTATGAGAAGTATTAATGGCTAATGTATGGAAAATACGCATATAATTCAATTTTTTATTTGTATGGAGGGTTCAATGGTTAGATGGTTATTATTCGTCTTGATTAAGATTCGAAATGAAAAATTTGTATATATTTAGAAAGAAAAAATAAGCACCAAATTCTTTATATTGTAATTACAGAAGAAATAAGATTTTGTTTTTGTTGAACTTATAATGCTTATTATTTAAATTTCGAATTAAATTAAATTCCATTTACATCTAAAAAATTGATGAAATAAATAAATAATACCTGATAGGAATATAGGTACCATGTAGAGACATAATTTATGTCTGGACATAATTGTTATAATAAATATGCTGTGAACCATCATTTCATTTCTGAAACTATTGCGTTCAATTTAAACAAAAAAACTCTACTTCCACGATTAAATGAATTTAAAGCAGTTTTATAAATATTTTACTTCAAATATGTCATATTTTATCATCAAACAAAACTTAAATATATGATCAAAACTATAAAAAAACTGAAATCTAAAACATCTTTTTTAAACTCTAACCTTCTAAAAACTATTAACTTTATTTTAATGGGCTACGATTTCGAATCACGGCAATTAAGAATCGTTTGAGAGAAAGAAATAGTATCTTTTAACCACATAAACAAACAAAAACAAACAAAAGCAGGTATCAAAAGCATTGTTCCATGAATACGTACAAAACAAGACAATAAATTACTTCCCGCGGTTTTTCTTTCTAGACCAGATCTAACTTTACCTATTAGCTTGGCTGAATACGAAGTTTTTAAACTCGTATTGTTACTTATATGGGGATTCGTTGTTGATTTGGTTACATTTGTTTATGGGTTTGTAGATTTTTTAATGTGTTATTTATTATCTGTGATTTTGATACGAATTGTAGATAAAAAAGTGTAGACTTTTCATCTAAAAGTTGCAATTAAATTTAAATACGGAAAAACTATTTGCTTGTCGATAAAATTATTTGTCTTGGCACTAACCTTATCTATATTTTC
This sequence comes from Colias eurytheme, assembly GCA_907164685.1. NCBI lineage: Eukaryota > Metazoa > Arthropoda > Insecta > Lepidoptera > Pieridae > Colias > Colias eurytheme. Next base: position 2,279 of record CAJQZN010022843.1, on the reverse strand, counting down.
TCTTATTTATGTAATGATTATATTACTTACGGTGTTTTGTTTTTGTAGTTGTGTTTGTGTTATCTGTGTTATGGATTAACAAGGTTTTTATTAACAACACTAACAACTTCATGTTAACTTATATTCTCTATTGGTGTTCTTATAAGATATTTTATTTTTAAACTTACGCAAAATATTTAATCTCAATTTTATTTTCTAGGTAAAATTGGCAAAATGGATAGAAAAACTGTCAGTGGACGCGTACTACACAGCGTACTTCACATTTCGTGTTCTTTTCGTACATTTACTGCCTTGCACATCACTAGTAGTCCTAAACGTTCTACTCTTCAAAGCGATGAGAACCGCGCAGATAAACAGACAAAAACTCTTCAAAGAAACAAGAAAATCCGAGTGCAAAAGGCTAAGCGATTCCAACTGTACAACACTAATGTTAATCGTAGTCGTAACTGTATTTTTATCAGTCGAAATCCCAGTCGCAGTAGTGACGATACTGCACATTATATCTAGTACCGTAGTCGAGATTCTCGACTACGATATCGCCAACAAGCTTATACTGATAACGAATTTTTGTATAATTCTCTCGTATCCGATCAATTTCGCTATTTATTGTGGTATGTCGCGGCAGTTCAGAGAGACGTTCAAAGACTTGTTTATGAAAAGTGGTGGGTCGAGAAGAAACGGTGCGTCTAGTCGATATTCGATAGTGAATGGTCCCCGCACTTGTACGACTGAAACTGTGCTCTAATTTTGGGAAATAAGGTGCATATTTCAATGACTTTGACCTGAATAATTCTTAAAAACGCAAAAGGCTGACTATTCACACTTTGATCGCTCAAAATTATGTAGTGCTTCTCTTGTCTATTCTTTTAATACTATGTTTTTGACTAAATTGTGATGCTTTAAATTATTTAACTAATCAAATAATATTAATTTTTACTTACTTCAAACACTGAAACACAAATGAAGACTTTGAGTAGTGATTACAAATAGTAATATTGCTGCAGTCTTTATAAAAATGCGATAAAATGCAAATTAATAGCATCTTAAAAATGCCTTATTTTTTATTAATAAATAAATACTTGAACAATAAACTTACTAAATTGGTTATTTTTTAATTAAAAAGAAGAAATTATTTTCTAGCAAGACACGCATTCATTAGAAATATAATTAACCACAATATGTCTCATTGTCATAAGCCGTTGGTATGATCTGGATTCAAAAGCCAATTTTTAATCTTGGTTGTGAATACTTTTGATGCTCCAACGAATAAAAATATCTATTAACTGAGATAGATTGAAACGAGATGACAATAAATAACTCTTACACACACTTTTATTTAAGATTTATGTTTTTTCTGTTTCTCTAGAAGCATTTAATAAAATTTAATACTATTTTCATATTTGTTTCATTTACTTCTGTCCCCTCAACTCTTTTAACTTTTGTACTAATCGTTTGTCTTCCTCTAATGCTTTTTAACATTCTAATAACTAATATATTTGCAGGGTCAAATAGCATCGTGGGTGCGGACGCTCTCAGTAGACGCATACTTCATTACCTACTTCACTTTCCGAGTACTATTTGTCCACTTGATCCCTTGTACCTCGCTCGTTGTACTAAACGTCCTCCTCTTCAGAGCCATGAGAACCGCCCAGATAAACAGACAAAAGCTCTTCAAGGAGAACCGTAAATCCGAATGCAAACGACTTAGAGATTCCAACTGCACAACACTAATGCTTATCGTCGTTGTCACAGTATTTCTGCTAGTCGAAATACCGGTCGCCGTCGTCACGATACTCCACATAATCTCCAGCACCCTAGTCGAGATTCTCGACTACGATATAGCGAACGTTCTCATTCTCATCACTAATTTCTGTATAATTGTTTCGTACCCGATAAATTTTGCTATTTATTGCGGCATGTCGCGACAATTTCGGGAGACGTTTAAAGAATTATTTATTCGTGGAGCTGTCACGAGCAGAAATGGCGGTTCAAGTCGATATTCCCTCGTAAACGGCCCGCGCACTTGTACAAACGAAACCGTACTTTAGACAGACTAAAAATAATTTGTAATCTGTGCATTCATGTAGTATAGATGTAAATATGTCACTTTATATTGTCTATTACATTTGTAGACATATCAGTTTTTTATTTGATAGCGTATTGAATGTATTTTTTTAAGTCGCCTTATTGTAAAGATTATTGTATGTTGAACATTACTTTTCCAAGACTGTATGATTACTCGATCATAATGTTGTTTTATTTGTCATTGATCGACTAGT
>CAJQZN010022841.1:0-10065 GCA_907164685.1 Colias eurytheme | reverse complement strand
ATAATAATCGAGACTATTTGTACCTTCAAGATAAGTGGGAGGATATAAGTGCGTAGTGGTAGAGGCAATCAGAGTCCACGCAGGCCACAGTCCCTACACAATGAATGAGTCACAAAGCCGGTTCTGAATTCTGATCCCCGCGCGTTTAGCACGGCACCTATCTCGTGCAAGATCATAAAACGCTTTGCGGATGAGAAATATTTCCGTGATATACATACATTAAAATCGATAAATTGTAATAACTCGTGCATAAAACAAGCACTAAAATTCCTTTTCAATAAATTATACCCAAATGTTATAAGAGTACCTAAAATTCGCAAAGTGACGGAAAATTAGACTAAAATATTACAGCTATTACTTTAGTAATTTAAATAAAATAAAGTAGGTAGGTGCTAAAAGCATTTCTAATTAATTTGCATATTCTTTATTGCAAATAATTACTTTGGTATAAATGGATGATCACGATTAGCGGCTCTTATAGTCTTATCGCCAATTCACTGTTATCAATAAATTTTCTGTGACGTTCTTTGTCTACATAGTCTACATATTTACACATATTTTCTCGTTATCAGTCAATATACTTTCTTTCAAGGAGTACAAAATGTGGTAAGATATAATGATTAAGGTGTTTCGCCACATTATGATAACGCAATTTAGCATTAAAACTAAGATATCTCATTTATTTATTGTTTCAAGTAAAATATAACTATCAATAAAAGTACGACAAAAGTATAACTTAGGTATGTAGTGTATTTTATCCGTACAGAAAAGACTTCAAAATTTAAACTATTCCGTAAAGTTGGACTGGAATCTAGGATAACCAGCATTCCTACACTGTTTTCGTGTCCAATGAGCTCATAAAATGGTCATTGGCGGACAAAATACAACACTCTATCTCAATAATATTAGTATAGGAGGCAGGCGCGTGATTCAGTGGGTGCTGACGTGGGCAGAGTCGTCAGCGAACCAACGTCACTGTGATAGTATCGTCACAGGTATATTTAGATGGAATGTATATAAAATACATCCTCAATTAAAGATTTTGACTTTCCGGAAAAAAAATTGGAACGCACCCAGAATATGCAGCGCAGTAGTCGGTGAATCGGTCGATTTAGATAAAACGATTTCCTTGTCATTAGCATGTTTATCAGCATTTTATGTGACCAAATTTTTGCGTTTTCAGTCTTAGCTATTCACGCTGAAGTGCTTTAAAAATAAAATTACTCGGAGTTTTAACTTTTTATATATTATATATGCTATTACGGTCAAAATGTATATTTAAAAGGATATTATTATATCTAGAGTAGCAATTCAACAATATTAGCAGAAAAGCAGACATAATAATTATGAGAGTCCTCATCACAACAGAAACAAGACGACTCTACATTAATAATCTAAATTAATTATCCGCGGAAATGATTTTTATTTTCTTCATTCTTACATACTAGGATTGTGTCTCTTCATAATGCATTCAAAGAAAATATGCTAAATCATTACTTTTGTTTGATTAGATCATTGGAGATAATATTAGTCATTTAGTAAAAATATATTGAATAGTTTGCTTCTATTTCACGTAAATTCGCAAGCACAGATAATTATTTAGTAAATTTAAGAAAATAGTAAACAATTCAAAGCATATTGTATGCCTGCAGTTTCTTCGACCGCCCTTCATTAGAATTATGCCAATGAAACCAACATATATTTTTTTAAGTTGTAATAATATAGTTTTTTTTAACAGTAACGAAAACAGCAGATCCTATTTTTATATAAATGTAATTGTACAATAGAAAGTTGGCAACAAACACAGCATTGCATGTAATGAGCTGCAACAATGTATCATCAAGAGCAACAGATGAGCCTTGAGGGATAAAATATAACAAGAATACAAGAAGAGTAGATGACTGAAACATGTCGAGATGTTCTTTAGATGATAAAATGTGTTTTTGGAACTATAATTATAATTTGACATTGATAATATTTAAACATCAATTTATTTCAACATTTAAAACGATTTTATAAAAATGAAAATGGAAAATTCCTAATGTTGACATTTTTTATAGAACTAGAGTATTTTTAAAACTACTGACGTTAACATATTTACGTAAACTTACTTAGCCAAATACCTTTGTTTTCACTTTTCAGATAGGGTAAAATTTTGTATGTACATACTAATTAATATGACAGGTAATAAAATATAGCCTTTGAGTACGTTTCATTTTATAGAAGCCTCATAATTATATTCAATTAAAACCACGATCAAAAAGAACAATTTAATTATCATTGGAAAACAAAAAAGCGGTCGTTTGCTACTTTTTCTAGTTATTGATTGACGAGCAATCATTATCATTCTTGAAATGCGACGTGTTGGCGTTCCCTCAGGAATGTGGCCCAAACCTGTTTAACAGCTGTGAGCCGTGATGTAACTTATAACTGATAATTCAGCATAGGGTATGTGTTTGATAATTTTTTTATCTATGATGGAACCAAGGTAGATAGTTTTATCGTTGTGTACATAGCACATTAAAAAGTATTAACAAAATGGACTAAGTACCTATAGGTACATAGATTACTGGTACTGATACTGTTTATAAGTTATACTGAAAATTATAAACTATGTATTAGAAAACGATAACGTTTTCCAAAGAAAGTAAGAAAACTTTGTATTTCCTCCAAGCAAAAAATATTCTGATGCTGCTGTTGTTTTTTCTAGGAAATAAAAGGTTTCCATAAGTAGGTTTCTATAACAATACATTATACGTAGGTATTATCTTTAAAACCTACACGAACTTATTAAAAAAAGCTTTGTGTTAACACATCTATGCATACTGTTCTTGGCTCGATTGTAGCTTATTACAGAATCTAGTCTCCCAAGTGTTTCTCGGAAAGATATCGAGATTCGAAAATAGCCTTTCCACCGAGACAGCTGATGGTGACGTCACGTGGCCATCAGCTGGTGCCTGCGTGGCGGTGACAAGTGATTCCTGCATATGACACATGTGATTACTAATAAGTATTATCGTAACATTATTGTGTACTGTTGCCAATAATGTATAACAACTAGGGTGGATTAATGTAGCTTCAAATTCTGGAAGACGCGTCCTATTAATATGAAACGAAACATTTCGTTGAGTTTATTATACTTTATAGTTTATTTATGATATTCTTTCATAAAAATGATAGAATATTAGTATTTGATTCATAATCTCAGCTCCTAAGATACAAATATAAATAATTCATTAAAACACACATCTTAGAAGATAAATTGATATCCTACGATTTATATGGAGTTATTGTAATGAACACAATTGCTTTGAAATTCAATTTTTCCTTAAATCGTAGAGGCAAGTGAATATGATTCTGTTCCATGAATGGAATCAAAAAGTTAAATGAGTTAACTCGTGATCAATTCGGATTTGAAGCCTTATTTTCTTATCCTTGTCGACTGAGCATGTGTACCTACTTAATGTACTTTTTTTTCAGCCCTTTACTTATTTTCTTATCCTTGTCGACTGAGCATGTGTACCTACTTAATGTACTTTTTTTTCAGCCCTTTACATATAGTATATCTATATTCAACAACCGTTTTATAGGACAAAGACACATTTCTAGTATGGGAAGTGGCGTATTTTATTTTTTATTTTTATGGCAGCCATCGACCAAACCTTGTTTTTTAAATACAAAATAGTGAAATAGGCAAATTAAATTTGACCGTTGGATAACGTTTTAGGAATAAAAACTTAGTTTGTGTGATTAACTGTTATTATTTGATTTTAACTCGTACTAAATTAACAGTTGTTATTCCATGAAACAAGAATTGAGTAACCAACAGACTCATCTTGTTATTGTTGTCTGAGCCAATTTCACGTTATTTAAAATAACAGCTTGAAGGTACGTTGAGTCAATGATGAATGAGACATGAGTCGAATTAGACAATTCAGTTTTCAAGTACATATTACATTTCAATTATCGAGTTCAAATCTCTTTCATGAAATATGAAATGAATATAGAAATCAGTACAGTAGGTAAATGAATATTTTATTTTCTGACAACCTTAGTTTTATTACTGGCATATTTTAATGACTGGAAAAAGCCAATAAAAATCTAAAATATTCCTTACAGCATTTTATAAAGACGCATTTATGGAGAGATTGCAAAGTCGTCGCGACTAATGAGTGCTGGATGGTATCAGGCGTTGCGATCGATCTAAAAATAGACCCTATATTTAGAACTTGCATGCTGTTAGCGTATGTCCGTGGGACATCTTTTTCTTTTTCTTTTTTTACACCCTTTTCCACATCAACAAAAATCTTTTATTTTTGGTATTTATTTTGAATAGAATTTGATAGAAATTTACGACAATATCAACATATTTTTTAATGCTTTACAAAATTGTAAGAGTCAGGAACTTCATCTCTATAAGTTTTATACTACACCTAGATACCTACGTAATAAATACCTAATAGTCAAAACTGTTTAACTACGTAGAAGCACGTAGAAGTAGGAATGCGTATGCTCCTCATATTTACCACCTTAACTAATGGGCGAATCAAATAAATTAGCTAGTAGTTTGAAAACAATAAATATATTTCCACATTCTTTAACAAAACAATCTGAGCTGTAATACGAGTAATGCAAAACGCTGACGCCTAGATAATTGTAGGTAATAATACTTACCATTACTGTTCATGTAAAATAGCTTGAGTCAGAACATTCGGGTGACATCATAGAGCAAAGCGATCAAATTGACGCCATTCATACCTTGTTTGCGAACTATTCCACGAATCGCGCAAATTAAGTCATATCGATGCTCGGTTTTGAATATTCAGCATTACAAGATAACTTGCTTTTGAAATTTCATAATTTCCATAATAATTTCTAACCAACATGCAAGAATAACATTTCAGTTTTAAGAATAGGTAGATTTGATTGTCATGCTCATTCCTAGAATTATATCTTTCTGAATGATAAACTTACATGCAACGTATGTGCACTGTGCAGTGTAGGTATTCTAAGTACATAAAATGAAACCTTTTGTAAAAATTTATTAACATTTCCTTTATTTTTGTTACAGGTCACAATCACAATACAGTCAGAAAACCAGGCGTGTTTCCGAAAAAGCAATCAACAATTTGGTAATAATAGGAATCATTACCGGATATCATCGCGTAATATAACGTTATAGCAGGCTTTTAATATCAGCGAGTGTCATTTATTTTTAGCCCAGATAAATATTTTTGTAATAAAAATCAATATTAGCAAGTGTTTAGGCGAATGAATAATATACTCTTTGAGGGCGACGTAATTTCTCGGTCGAGGCTAGCAAGCGTGCTCAATCTTATCTTTCTAAGAACTAAATCAATTTTAAAATAAAATAAAGTAACAATAAACTGAATGGAAGATATATAGTAACATATTTTTCTATTATATGAAATTATGAATAAACAATTAATTAAAACCACACTTTTTAAGTTTCTTTTTAATGTCTTTGAGTTGGCTCTATGTTTTTTAAATATTGTTTCGTCGCTAAATGTCCAATGAAAATATTAATCAATTATTATCTCTTCTACGAATAATGTTCTTATCATATTCCCGAATAATATGAGTAACTGATAGGAAATTAAATATAATTACATATTCCTCTTATTGTCATGAGGAGAGCATAAAAATATTAAACTCAATCACCTCATGTACGCGACCTGCATATGAAATAAGAAATAAGGAGTGAATAAACGGAAGGACATGACCACCATAACTGAGGTCAATATAACCGACTTAAATTTGTTTTCCGAGAACTAATTGACTTTAAAATCTGTCTTCGTGATTTAAGTGATTCTATTTATAAGAGGTGGGGCATATATTATCGTGATATCTTTCCTTCGTAATAATAATTATAATAATGGAAAATATTGCTTGAAAAACAACCTCATATTTTTATTTAAAAGAGCATTAATATAATCTGACAGCTTGCACATTTAGTACCTAAAGTAGAGTACAGTGCAGAGTAAACAAGTGTTCTCGTTTTAAAAATAAACATTTCATTTCCGTCTTTACATTATTTGCCAAGTAAAAACAAGTGGCAAATCACCAGTAAATTTATTGGTGTTATAATAAAATCAAAGCTTCCAATTCTTAAAACATAAATTCTCAGATAAAACAAATTGAAATGAATATGTTAGAGTTGTTACTTCGTGAATGTTCTTAGATTCAAATTGGACATCTAGAATCGTGAATTTTATCGTATAAAAAGCGGCATAAAATATAATGGCGGGCTGAAGTGATGACGCTCAACTTGGTCTGGGTTAACGACACCTGACTCACCGCTGAAGCTCCACAATGTGGACTCTTCACATATCCCTACTTTGTATTTGTTATAAACATGCTATAAAATAGAGGAATCCTATATATATAATATATATGTGATTTATAGAAAAGGGTATGATAATAAATTAATAAGGTTAAGCTAAATTTTATATTATTGTTTTTATTCCTCCTGTTTTAGTGCAGTGATTGTAATTGTAGTGTATTAAAATAAAATAGGTGAAATTGACTTTGTATTAATAACTACTATAATTGGATATATTGCAAAATATTAAAAAATATATCTAGGTACCTAAGTACTAGTTGTATACGTAGTATATTATTATTAGTCTGTGGTACTAGATAAAAAGTTGTATGTTAATTATGTATTAAACGAAAGACTAAGTTACTAATTTCTATTTGCTACTCTTAAATATTATGATTTATTATACACTAAAATAATATTAAATTTACATAATTTTATTTCTTTATTTTAATTTTTATGGGGTCGGCATCAAGCCTGTTTGAAAGTATTTCGTGAAAAAATACCGTTCTTAAATCTGGTTTAATTTATTTTTGGACTACAGTAGGTAATACAAGCAATCCGATACCGATTTAATTTATGCATGTGGTAATAAGACTCGTTAAGTTAATATGTTGCAAACTTTTAAAATTGAAACATTAGTCATTCTAGTAATTGATAATTCGAATGGATTATAAGCTTATTATAAGATAGAGAATAGAGAGACAGAGATTGGACGAATTTATTATGAAAATTGAAACGCCATTATTTTATTTGTCAGTTTGTTAATGGTATTCCCTTTATTTACATAAAAATATAACCGGCGACCTCCAAAACGAAAGTTGTACAGCAAGTTAGTGAGTCACCAGTCACCATACTGACCCGTTGGGTGAGGCGGGGCCTAACTAATTGCATGTGATTGCTACTTATAATAAATAATAATATTCTGGAGAAATCCATTACTGGAAACGCGTTCGTTTTGGTCAAACATAATATCACGTAATAACATTATTAATGAGCTACACCTTGATTTAAAATGAGCGAAGAAATATTAGATATTATTATTTATTAGATAAGCGAAGTCTTATAAGGAGGCTGGGGGTGTTTTGAATTTTGATGATGCTTGTAAATGTACTACACATTTTGAAGCACTCATTTTAATGATTGATTACAATAACAAAGCGTTCAGTACAATAATTTAATAAAACATATGGCAGAAAGTTTCATTAAATTCTAATTATTATTTTCATAATACATATAATAAACCTTACATCTGCATCTGTGTAAAGTAAACGCTTCAAAGCAATTTAATGAATTTTATTATCCTGATACGAAATGAATTTAGTTAGAAATACAATTCAGTAAATTTGAATTGGCTCCGATTCGCCATATTAAGGACCCACACTGAGTCAGACAGGGTTTGATTAATGCATTTGAACAAAAAATGAAAACATGAAACGCATCTCAAGGTTATAAGATTTGTGGTTAAAATAAAAGCCACCACTGTATGGCCTGAATAATATATTATTAAGTTTGTATTAATTCCGTGTATTTGTTAAAAAAATTCCATACCTCCGAATTCTTTCTTTGCGGGAATTGTCTTCGCGGTGCTACGCCGTAGCTCTGTGTAATGACCGTAGAGTCAATATTACGATTTTGTTTTTCCGTTCGTCGCGGTCGTTGAGCTTTATTTAATAACAATTGTTAATTGAAAAAAGAAATTGTAATTACATTAATCATTTGATTACCAATAGTATTATTTAATGTTAATAATTTTGATAGGAAAATACTAATATAAGTAGAAGGGTGATTAATAATTATAAACATTGAACAAAACTTTGGTCTTCTTTCAAAATTCGTTTATGATAGGTGGTGGTAGATTTATTGTTTGTCTATAAAAATGTGGAATATTTCCAAATGTTCAATAATACGCAAGTATTTTAAAATTGGTCATTATGTATAAAACTAGATAGGCCTAATAGTTAGAGTCCATATCGAATTTCCACGAAGTAAATTCAACCAGCGCAGGCGTCGGAGTTGACGTCATTTCCCATGTCGTGGTCGCCATTTTGTTCATAGAATATTGTTGCTGAAAATAATTTATCATCTATATTTTCAACATAATTTAGACCTATTAATATTCCAAATGTAATAGGTATGGTCGATTACCTTGTAAAAGTGCGGTATTCAATACAGATTTTAATTTTTAACACACTTAGATAGTTGATACATAAGTTACGTTTCAAAGTTACGTAGGTACTATATTTTTAATAAAATTAACTACATATTTCATATTTTGACTCATTACCCAGCTTGAAATTCACTCAAGTGTGACCAGATAACCACTATCTATTCGTGGCGAAATGCGGCGCGCTATAATTAATTGAATAATTAAACTGCTCGGCAACATCGCTTTTGTAATTATGACGACGTAATTAGAGTAGTTACCATGCGCCCGCGCAAACCCACGCGTTTCAATACTCTGTTTAGTTTTATTTTGTTGTATAATTTAAATGGCTCAGCCCGCATAGAAATTATAAAGTTTTGTGTTAAAAGGTCACACTGAAACCGTACCATGCTGACGCTAAGCGACACGCGCGCCAAGCGGCGAGCGCGGGAAGGTGATTCCCGCCAAAACAGGCGCAGGCTGTGGCGCGAAGGCTCGCGATTGGCCGGCGGGAGGCGCGCGGCGGCGCGGTGTGCGCAAGGCCGCCGGTTTTCCCGCGAACAATGCCAAATGGTGCATTTGTCAAGGTGAGTTCGTTCACCGCCGACGCCGGCGCCGCACGCTTCTCAGACAATCGCTCACTCGCTCCGTGCCAAGTGAAGGTCGACGGAAGGTAGCGCGGCACTGGTGCGCTACCTCAGCCGCGTTCGCAACACACGTTAATTATCATCAAGTAATTATTGTTCCATTTGTTAAGGCCTTTTCTTTTACTTTCATATTGTGTGTGTTCCATCATATATAATTGTATGCTTAGAAATTGTATGATTTTTTAAGTTTCATGTTGTTTATGTAGAAATTAAGTATTTTTAAGATTACCTATTCGGAAATAAGAAGAAATGACTGCATGAAAAAAGAAGAAATGTATCAAGTGCTACGCCCGGACGAAATTCCCAGCTCGGCCGACATTCACGGGTCGGTGGGATCTTCGTCCGTTTGTATCGCTTATACGTATTGACTTCAGACAACAATGTTGCGGCAAGAAGTTAATGAAGATGACAGAAACCTGAAGTGACTCTACATCGTGCGACCGCCGGCCGTCGTATAAAAATGAATAACATGAATGTATTTTGAATTTATATGCTTCTATTTTTACATTTTAATGTAATGATCAATTTATTTAAATATTATGTATGTATATGAGATTTTGTTTAAAGAATGTGTTTTTAGCAAATTGTTTTTATTGAAAGAATGTAAAACAGGTGAAAAAGTAAAAATATACCGTTTTGTAACAGTAAGATAAGTTATTATTGTATTATTGCATTTAATGTATCGAAAAATCATGATCAATCAAAAAAGTATGTGTAAGTAATGCAATCGAAGAAAAATCTATATAACATTGCACATAAAATAAAATAGCGAAAAGGTTTATCTGATTATCATATCTATTATTATAATTGAATGACCAGAACTTAAGTAGCGTAGTGGACAGGGTAACGTAGAATTAAATTAATATAAAAATTTATATGATTATCGATAAATATAATACAATAAATCATTATTTTTTATATAGTAGACCAGT
>CAJQZN010022839.1:0-17904 GCA_907164685.1 Colias eurytheme | reverse complement strand
TATTATAGGCTGTAAGATTTTTTGCGAAAAAAATAAAACCTTTCACAAAATGGCCCATCTGGTCCAATGTTGGCCCAATACTTTGTCCAACATCGCCCAACACGCGATTACCATGTTTACAAACGTAGGTATAAACTGAAAAACATTACTCTATCTAGCACAAGGTCATGCATATGCAGGTTTAGACTTTTCATAGTGCACCTAACTCTAACCTGTTTCGTCAAGGTAACAAAATTTATCTCAAATCAAGGTAATACGTAGTTATTTTGTGTTGATACAATATATTAATGCTTATATAATTAATAAAATATAATGTGAATATGTTTTGTTTTCTGTGATTTTAACTCATTGCAGAATGCAGATACAGGTTTTAAATATATTAAATGAATATGTATTCTACAATAAAATATAACGTACAATACGAACATTTTGACCTACATTCAAATGTCACATTAGGTTACTAGATTAGGTTTACTAGTTAGGTTTACTAGATTACCGCAAAGAAAAACCCGCATAGTTCCCTTCCCGTGGGATTTCTATGTGTTAATCCAAGTTACCCTCTATATGTGTGCTAAATTTCATTGTAATCGGTTCAGTAGTTTTTACGTGAAAGAGTAACAAACATCCATACAAACTTTCGCCTTTATAATAGTATTAAGATAGATCCATACTATAAACACTATAAATGTTTATAAATGTATCACTAAAAGCTACAATGACCTAGAACGGCTAGGTACCAAATCGTCGTCCTAGATTACCCAACCTTGCGCTGTTTGCAACTTATCAAAGGACATTATAGTTTTACTTTTTGTTAACGTTTATTTATGTAATATCTTAAAGTTCGATTATGAATTCATGAATGAAATGAAAAATGATTAAGTATTATAGATTATTTAAATTATCCATATTATAAATGCGAAAGTAACTCTGTCTGTCTGTTACTCAATCACGCCTAAACTACTGAACCAATTTGCATGAAATTTGGTATGGAGATATTTTGATACCCGAGAAAGGACATAGGCTACCTTTTATTGCGAAATATGTACCACGGGCGAAGCCGGGGCGGACCACTAGTTTAAAATAAAACCCCAATGGTTTAGCAGTTGAAGTTTAATTTCTAGAGAACTTTTAGTGTAAGAATATTATAATTTATAATAGATAGTGTAATTTGTTTTGTTTGTACATGTATTACTTATAAATGAATGCACGTATTGTTTGAAATTAGATGTTGATGATTTAATTCAATATTTGGTATTTATACCATATTTTTGTAGAAATAATAGGACGATATAATAAATACAAAAGTTAATATAACAGTAGCTAGGTATTTGTTAAGATTTATTGGCTTGATCGATTTTTATAGCTAACTAGCAAACCGGGCGAACTCCGTTTCGCCACCAGAGACACTTTTTCTTTGCTATAAACCTCACGGAGCCCGAGACCTTTTCAACGAATGCAAAACCGTGGAAATCGGTTCGTGCATTCTGGAGTTACCAGACTTATTTTTATAGGTATAGTAGATTTTATACGTAATAGATGAGACCTAGCAAAAGATACGTATTTGATACAATGCACTTTGAAAGAAAAATAAACGCTAGTTAGCAAAATAAAAAAGGCTTATCTAGTAATAAAAAGAAGTGTTGACAAACGTCATAGAATCGTGTCTTTATTGCTAGTTAGCCGAAATGGATCTGAACAGAGAAAACTATGGAGCGGATATTGTTTAAAGATTTTAAATTGGTTTATTATTTTTATAAAATTTCAGGAATGTTTTATGAAATAGATTACCTATATTTACTAAAAATAGTTTTAAAAAAATGCTATTATTAATAATTTGGTACTAACAATAATTTCAGTCAATTGTGTGACGTCCTGAGAGCAAGTTAAAAAAAAAAATCCAATCGTTTCTTGGGATGTATGATAATTAATTAATTATATTTATTTTGATGGTCTACTACTTGTGTTTCAATAGGTATTTAAAATATGTATTTTTAAACGATCATTCGGTCATACCTATCTACAAAGGATTTTTTTATTCCCAAAATAAAGGTAGGTACAAATTTGTTGCCACAAGACGACTCCACCCCACTCTGAACTCATCACTAAATCGCGTTGTACTGAAAAAATTGTTGGATTTCGTGAAACAAAACGACGCTTATAAAACGAGAAGGAACAAAAATGAATGGAGTCGATGGAAAATGACTATCAAGTGTTCGAAATAAGTCATTTCTTTGTGATGTTTTATAAATGCAAATTGTACTTGAATAAAGAAATTGTTTTCATTGTTCGATATTATTTTCATTTACTTAGACACTAACCACTGCTACCTTACTTCTATATGTATATATGTATTTTTTTAGGACATAAGAGTCATGTAAACTATTATGAAAAAGCTTGGTACATTTAGAAATTTAACACATTTTAAAGATTTTAAACATCATTTATTCATCATCCCAACGCAACTTCACATGACGATGACAGTCTTTAATCGCCACATTATATTATTACTTACCTACCTATAGAAATTTGTTACAATAAATCAAATCAAACAGAAATTCACAAATCTTAAAATAAAAGATAAGTAACATTTACCTAATGTTTAAAATTTTCTTCTTCGCAGTAAAAACTTCAAAACTAGCCTTTTTGGAAATCGAACCCGCACTCCCCATTACCACTGCACCAATAGTCACATGATTACGTCATGAATCGACGCAAAAAGGGCGTAATTACGGCCGAATCCCTTTGTGCATTCGACATTACATTTCGGCCCTACAGTCGCTTAACTATAACCCGCCTGTGAAATTACTATCTGTAATTATGCTGAAAAGACGGTTAAGCGTGTGTCTGGTAAGGTAATTAGGTTCCGTATACCTGTACTTGAGAAAACCTATGTTTACACATAGGTTTTCAATAAAGTTCTTATTTTATTTGTTCTTATACGAATACATAAATTATATCGAAGTAAAAATAAAAATGCTGGTGTAGTGGCGACAATTAATGATTAAAGAGACATCGTAAATGTGGTATAGAAAATGCTACTGCAGATATCTAACGTTTATTTAAAAATAAACAAAATTCGTAATTCTTATCTACAATATTATTAAAGACTAATAAATAGTTTTAATTTGCTTAATATCCTATTTATATATATGATTGTTTGTATTTCCACTAAACACATTAAAACATTTCGATAGAATTCATGTAAATAAATTTTTATCAACATAATACTCATAACTACAACTAATTATTAGAATTACAATCTACAATCAAACTATAATTTATTTGTATAATTAAATAATAATAATAGTTTAAAAAAACTAAAAAACACGCTTTTTATAGAAAGCCGAACTAAAAAATAGAAAATTTTTATCAAATTAGTGTATTGTCATCGGTCCTCACTCCTCATTAAATCTACAAAGTTTGAACGAATTCTGGCCGTTTAAAGTGGGTCAAAATCGCGCCCAAAGAAGTCGGTTACAAACATACAGGTGAAGCTAATATAAAGCGTGTAAAAACCTAGGGAACCCTAAAACCAGAAACTAGTCAAATACTTTTTAGTCTTATTTCGTACTAAACGATATCACATCGCAACGTTTAAAATGAGTCCTGTACATTTCAGGCTGTTTCACTAAATTTCACTTAAATTTCACCATTTTTTGTTCGCCCGAACCACGTTTGTAATACTAGCTTTCCTGTCATGGATTCGCTTATTTCTTGTAACAATAGTAATTACTAATTAGTATCTAAGTATCGGTATGAATATTTCATCACCTATATCTTCATCAGTTTCAATTTTATCACTGCAGGATTACGCCAATCAAAAGCCAATAAAAAAAATGTGTGCGTGTACTAGTGTACACGCGTAAGAAGTGAAACTTCTTTATGACCTTATTTTTCAAAAAATAATTTACTATATGCAAATTTACAGAAATACGTCGAATCACGCGTGGTAGGGATAAGAAAAAGATGGAACGTAACGGAAGAATGTCACGCGTAACGAAAAAATGTTACACTAAATTTTTTTCCAACCCCGATAAAGAAGTTTCACTTCAATAAAGCTATAATAATTTAAAGTAAATATTATTCAAAACAATACAAAAAAACACAAAAAATAAGAAATCTACTTTTCTTCTACCTACCAAAGAAATTCACACCAGACCGTAATCAGAACTTCCTAACTACCTCTCAAATATAAGAATAGCATCAGAAATGGGATAGCAGTCTCCGAGGTGCCGGTTTAGTTGGGATTCGATTCCGTGCAATCTCGTCAAAATTCGCTGACTGCAGACGCCGGCTGCATATCCGTGTAGCGACAGCAGAAACATGTATGGGGAAAATACTGAAAATTTTTTCATATCTATACTTAATATTATAAAGCTGAAGAGTTTGTTTGTTTGTTTGGATGTGCTTATCTCAGGAACTACAGGTCCGACTTGAAAAATTTTTCGATGTTAGATAGCCCATTAATTAGGAAGGCTATAAGGATGGGCTATATATCATTACGCTAAGTCCAACAGGAGCGGAACCACTCGGGTGAATCCGCGAAGCGCAGCTAGTTACAAGTCAATAACTGCGTTAAAAACAACCGACTTCAAACTTGCACTTGCAACATTTACAAATACAGACAAAAATGCTCATAAAATAAAAACTACTGGGCCTATCCGAATAAAATTTTTATGGGACCAATTCGACACCATCCCGCATCGAACAAAAAAAGAATCACGTAAATCGGTTCAGAAACCACGGAGTAATCGGTGTACATACATAAAAAAAAAAAAAAAAAAAAAAAAAAAACATACCGGCCGAATTGATAACCTCCTCCTTTTTTTTGAAGTCGGTTAAAAAATATGAAACATAATTCTGAAAGTAAAAATGTTTTCTGTACATACCATTTATAGCTTTTTAAATTAATACAGTTTTAATGATGAACCGGTAATCTTGTAAAAAATAATGACTAGATATGAACAGTTAATTTGCTTGATTCAAACAAGTACAGAGTAAGATTTCAATTTATTATCTGTAACATATGTAAGTACTATTTTTATTATAAACTAAAACCATAGTCTAAATATCAATTATAATAACAATACTAAATATCAATTACTCTCTATACCTAAAACAAAAAAAAATGAAACAAAACTTTCGTTGCCGACGCTCCAACACTTCCGCAGCGGACTCGCAGCCACTTCTGACGTCGTACGGTCCGCAAATTCGCGCTATTTGCTTTTCTATTATGGCGACTTTTTAGTTTTTTGAACTCAAATATGGGACGCTTTACTAATTACCGAGTTGACATTGCACTCGAAAATATATTTATGCAGCACGTGGAGTGACCAAAAATGAAAAAAAATATTTATTTTTTTATGTTAATACATGTATTTTGTTAAGTTTGTTGGCAAGAAATTTCGCTTTAGGAATCCGTGGTTAAAATTAAATTAATAATTTTGGTGAAATATATATATGTATAATATACCTACCTAAGGGAAAATGTGGCAAATATGAAATATGCCATCTTCATCAATCAAGTACCTATCTTGTAAACCTTAATCGAGAAACCTTAAAAAAATAAAAGAAAAATAATAACTCAAGTAGGTAGGTAGGTACTTCATAGACGATCAAAACGTAATAACTTGTATAATGCATAGTACATACCTATATGTACAAATTGATAAAATATAGATACCATCCAGCTATAATCACTATATTATAATAACCGATAACTAGATGTAAAAAAGAAAAAAAACTTCATAATAGTTATTATAACATCACAGTTCACAGCCTCTTAAAAAAAAGCAATTTTATAATATTTAAAATTGTCATTCGTTAAGCATGTCGCACACAACATTGCGGAACTTTAATTTCCTAGCAACAGACAATGACATACGGAACAATACTATTTAATACTCTTATTATTTAATCTATTATGCGCTTACTAAACGTGTAATATATTAAAGCAAATTGGCAGTATAAAACATATAAAGTGTAAAGATTGTTGCTGAAAGAAATGTAAAATACTTAATTATTTTGGTTTCATTTATTTAGTCATTAATAATTTATACACTATAATATTTATACATTAGTACTAAATAAAAACAGTCAAAACAATATAAAAACCAGACTAATTTATTTCTTGATAGGCAAATTAAAACCCAGACTACCATTCTTATCACAGAAATCCGACACCATAGCATTCCATGGACAGCAGACGTAAGTAACAAAAGATTTCAAGTAATAATACTTTTTTGGATATGAACGCAATGTCGCCACTCGCCAGTATTCGAAGAAAGAGTTCTGAATTCAAACATCAGCTCGAGTGGCCTTCCGCGGAATTGGCGCGGAAATTTTTGTTATCTTTTCGTCTTCCCCGAATGGATTTTAAATTGAGAACGCAAATGCTGGTGGCGCTAAAATGCTGCTTTCCTCTTTCTAAATAACTAAAATAACGAATTAAAATATATTTAAAATTCTAATTTCATTTGAATCTATGATCAAATACCTATAGTTTATGAAAGATTTTCGAATATCACGTACGAATTTAAAAGTGCAATACAATTCTGCAACGTTCCTAAATAGTATTAAATATTTAGCTATGGTCGAGAAAATCTTATTTTTATACGTGATGTTTTTGTAAACATAGATAGTTAGCTAAAGCCTACAACTATTTTGGACCACTGAATAAATCAACGGAATAAATCTTAATATTTATCTCCATCTCTCTCCCTGTTTATTTTGATTGACAAGAACATTAAAAATGTATATGTCGTGAATGAAAATTAGAGCATTTTAGCGCCCCAGTTTCATATTGCCACCATAAGCGCGGATGATAAGAGGGCATTGTTTTATGCGTTTCGATTTTCGTCCACGCGCCGCACCATTTGAATTTGGAACTCTTTATGGTCCATTCATGACAACCGTACACAAGATTTTTTGTATGTTTAATATACCTCTTTTTGTTGGCATATATTTTTATAGTCTATCAAGGGATGTATAGGTAGATATCTAAATGCTGATTATAAGAACAATTATTTATAGTAAGATTTATTTTGATTTCTGTTCTGTGTTGTGCAATGTGCATACATGTGACTAGTACCTATTATATTGCATGCACATAGTTACGTAAGGATACACGTAAAAAATCTTAACATCAGGTATTTAACGTCACAACAATGTTACAGTTAATGTAACAAGTAGCATCGACCTACGACAAAGACACAAATAGCAGCTATCGTATTAACAATAAAATTGTCATGAGAAAAACGCACAAACGCAGCGAACACCGCGAAACAGAATTCAATGTAAAGATCAAGACCCTTTATTACGAACGAAGAAAATGACAAACGTCGCGCCATTTGAAAACCGAAATACGGTGATACATCGCGCAATCAATTATCGACTTTATTACTTAGAAGATAAGATCTAATTAAGCAGTAGGGTGGGTCGACTTATGATGGATGTTAGATCGTAAATGTCAAACCTTAACCTCAAAACCGTGACGACGCCATATTATATACGTTCGGGCGTTCTCGCGTTCGTTCGCGCAAATAATAGAGTTGCCACACGCAATGTTTTTGTGGGATTGTAACATAGATAATTTTATTGGCAATTTATTGGTGTTCGAAGTTTTATGTAGTGTGTTTGCTTATAAGGGTGGGTTAGCAGGTGTTTTGGAGTGTGGGTAAAAATAGAAAAAAAATTAATTCAACTTTTACTATTAGTTCTAAATGAAGAATAAAGTTTAGTAAGTTATTTGTCAGTCAGTTGTGTTAAATTACATTTTTTACTAACTAGTAACCTGTATGGAAGGAGTATGAGGCAATAGTGTTTGAATCGAGGTGTCTCGGGTTCTGATTATTTGTATTGTTTCAAGATTCCAGATATTTCTTATATTTTATGAAAATACGATATATATATGGTATATCTGTATGGCAACTGCATAGTTAAGTCGATTCTATGGATTCAAGAGTAAATAAAAAAAAATGTGTGGTTTTATGAAACCACGGTAAAAGTGAAACTGTTCGAACGGTTCCGAACACTGCTTTGTGTAGCGCATGTCGCGTGACGGTCGGCTGCCGAGTAGGTATACACGGTCGGCTGCCGAGTAGGTATACCTACTCGGCAGCCGCGATACACGCGACATGCGCTACACAGACCAAAAAGTTTGAGACGATGTAATAAAAGTTTCACTTTAATAAATTATGTATTCATCAAGACAAAATCATATACGTTGATGATGAATGATGACGACCTATATCTTAACTAAATTTACCTACATTATTCTAGTACTTAAAATTTTCAAACGCTAAAAGGCATCCCCCGAAAGCCTTCAAGCATGGTGACCCTACGATCGACAAATTTAGATTGGCCTCCCTCGCGTTACTATTTATGACATAATAGTTGCTATTGGTGCCTGTTTAGAGGTCAGATTGTGCTGGCTGCGTGGCAATAGGCTGATAACGCTGACTTGTGAACCGAGATACGGAGTAATTGATCAGATTGGGCGACTTTGATTTATTTAGTTTTATGTGTTTTTGAACGTTGTTTACCAAAAAATTTGCTAATAATTTGATATCGAAATACATCAATCGAACGATACTTTCTTAGAATTTTCGAAACAAAAAATGAACCTAGCGGTAAACTAGCTCATGAAAGTTTAACTACGCTAATTGCATTCCGAATACTACGAATTTTCTAGGACTAGAACGAAAACAACATAAAAACTCACTCATGTGTGTAATAGAGCAAAATAATAGAACATACTTTCGCGCGATGTCATTGACTATCTATGATAGGGGAATGTGGCGCTGTGACGAAAATTGCCGCCAAAATCGAAACGTCAAACGTCAAAACGCGCGCCAAACGATAAGCGATCTTACTCCTCTACGTGTAGCGGTTCAAATCGCGCGAATTCGAAATCAGTTAGCGCGTTCGAATTCAAAAATGACTAGTCGAGCCTAATGACAAGGTTAAGTATGAAACGCAAAGAACTGGTTCTCATTCGCTCGGCCGTTAGCACAGACAAAAAATGTCCGCCATCTTGGCGGCCGGATGATGACTTCTTGCTTTTAATAAACGCGGATACGTGATGTAAGACATTTTCACTAGAGATTTGTCCAATGTAAATTGTTCCTAGAGCATTAGGTGATCAGTGAATTTTGCGTTTTAGAAAGTATACGGAGATAGTTTGTGGAAGGGGGTTTAATGGTCGTAGAATGGAACGTAACGAATTACGTTCTTTTTTTTATTTACTTTTAATTGATAAGAAAGTCAATACGTAGTATTTAATTGTAATTATATTATTTTAATTGTTATCTAGGATGCCGATTTGAAAGTGCTTGTACCTAGTTAATTAGTTGGATGAATAAATGTTTGAGTAAGTAGGTATAATCGTGATTCGTGTTTTATTTCTCATCACCACCTTTCATTGATGCTGTACTGTGGCTATTCATACCTAGATGTTGTTTGAAATTATACCTACCTATATTTTTATTAGTTTTCCAGTTTTAATGTAGGTACTATAAATATTTAAATTAATATATTGTTAAGATGTTAGCAATAAAACAATGAAAAATAGTTATTAAGAAGGGCGGGTGCATGTAAATGTTGTTTTTGAAAGGTTCCCAAAAATTACTGAGCAGATTTTAACAATTTCTTCACGAAATCATCAGAAAGCAGCTTTTCAATTCCAATTTAGACATGAAATTGTGAAAGCTTTAACTAAATTTAGAAAGGATATTTTATCCTTATCATTTACACACGTAGTCAATTATTGGATATAAAACTGTCATACTTTTATTGATAAGAAAAAAAAGAAGATTAGAATTTAGTGTCACCCTATCATTTCCTTGTGAATTTAATATGCTCCCGATTCATGTCTTTCCATGTCAAAATAACCTAAATCTACACGAAAAACGTCAATTATTTCCGCCAAAAGTCACATAAAAGGTAATGGCATTTAAAAAACCATACATACCCATACCCATACCATACCGGTATTCGCAATAATTGGAAAGGCACGCCAGCCAAAGTTTCGTTATCGTTATAAGTTATCGTTATTCGGGGCTCGCGACACGTACGTTTTTTAAAACCGATATTGAAGTCGGTCACGGAAGCTTTTGGACAAGAGCTTAGACTATATTTTCAACCGAAATAAAAAATAGGGCAGTTTTTTTTTTCTGTTTTTAGCTCAGAAATTTCAACTGCAGGAAGAACTCATATTGATGATTATTTTTAATTCGATAGCTTAAGCCTTCCTGCTGCTTCCTGTTGTATATAGATTAAAGACTAACCAACACTAACATTAGGTGAACATTTTCCTATAACACATTTGATATTTTGTATGTTTTAATAGAAATACAGACAAACATACATCCTACTAATATTATAAATGCGAAAGTTTGTAAGGATGTGTATGTGTGTTTTTGTTACTCTTTCACGCAAATACTACTGAACAGATTGGAATGAAATTTAGCACACATATAGAGGGTAACTTGGATTAACACATAGGATAGGTTTTATCCCGGAAATCCCACGGGAACGGGATGCTGAACCATGCGGGTTTTTCTTTGAAAACGCGGGCGAAGCTGCGGACGGACAGCTAGTCTTAAATGTCCTATAATATAAATTTCATAATAGGTATAGCCTCAAAAACTGCGTGGGCAAAAAGAAATCCATTTTCCATTTAATTGCAACGATTATCATACTACAACCACTTCCACTCTGCGTTACCTACCACTAACACACAAACAAAAAAAAATGTATGCGTGTACTAGAGTTAGAGTACACACGTAAGAAGTGAAACTTCTTTATGATCTTAAAAATGTCACGAGTATGGCGTAACGCAAAAATGTCACGCGTACGGCGTAACGCAAAAATGTCACGCGTACGGCGTAACGCAAAAATGTTACACTAAATTTTTGTCCAACCCCGATAAAGAAGTTTCACTTCAATAAAATATCCAGTATTAGGTACCAAAATGTACCTAGCTCTTAGTCTATTCTAACCTTAGTCACAACTAGGATACCTACAACCTAGATATAAACTATTAGTCATTTGTTTACACGAGTCATTCAAAATCGTGCCTCGATTTTTAATCAGTCGTTAATTAATGTAAGTTCTTAAATAATGCAATTTATACTAATTATAAATTTAGATGCGTATAGTGTAACTAGGTAAGGTTATTTTTGTTATAGGTACAAGAGAAGTCCCATGTCCCCTAGTGGGGTAAGGGGCAGATGCAGTATACATCTGTTTCACTGATCGATTTTCTTTTAGGGACAAGTAGGTGATCAGCCTTCTGTGTCCTACCCGACCGAGACATTTTTTTTTTCTTCGTCTCCACTGGGAATCGAACCTAGGACCCCTCGGTGCTACGCTTTCGCGTCAATCACTGTACCAAGGAGGCGGTCCAAAGTCTTTAGGATTAATAATTTTCAAATATTACTGTTCAGCTTACACTAAAATTTGTCACCTTATGTCACAACAGTACTAATGGGACTTAGGTACTACCACAGAATACATAATAGTAGCTAAACGCTAGTACTACTTCAAATAGAGGAGTCAATATATTATGTACAGCATTTTTTGTCATCATCATCATATTATTCAGCCCAAATATGTACTGCAGTGATGTTTTTATACCCGTGGCCCTGTCGTTGATGCGGCTTAACGGAACACAGTGGGGTTTTGGTAGGTAGGAATCCGACACAACCCACGGCCCTTTCCCCGGAGGCCGTGGGTATCTATGCAAGATTTCCCCACTTTAAAAAAAATGGTTCAGGCTATGATCACGTCATGTCGTCAAATGTCGGTTCGCGCTAACCGAAGAGTTTCAGTCCTTTTTAATAATGTTTGAACTCATTTTTTTAATAAAGGTACTATTGGTTACCTATAGTTATCTTTTATTCAGTATATAGGTAATAGACTATTTTCTATCCCGAGTTTACCCAATCAAAGCCGCTAGTATTCAAATAAGTAAAGATTATAAATACCTACAAAAAATGTGTGCGTGTACTAGTGTACACACGTAAGAACTAAGAAGTGAAACTTCTTTATGACCTTATTTTTCAAAAAATAATTTACTATATGCAACTTTACAGAAATACCTCAATCACGCGTGGTAGGGATAAAAACAAGATGGCGCGTAACAGAAAAATGTCACGCGTAACGAAAAAATGTTACACTAAATTTTTTCCAATCCCGATAAAGAAGTTTCACTTCAAAAATACCCCGTTGGATTTCATTTCCATAACACGTAACTTCAAATGTAAACGTGAAGCGCTTGTAAATTAAATTTGAGGGCATTGTCACCAGCCTGTAACCTAAGCACATGTGATTAAATAAACGAATTAAAAATGGCGCCGGTGCATTGGCGCGCTGTCAGTGTTAAGCCTAAACGAACACCATAGACATGATATAAGTATAGTATTATATTATCTATGATATAATATACATGTGTGACATAACATTGCAGTTGTAATGTTTTGAAAAAATCTAATAGGTAGATAGGTAGGTACTTACTACTTATAATAGATTTTTTTGCAGGTTACGTTTTGATAATTTTCTTGGCCTAGGTAGGTACCTACAACTTTCAACTTTCTTTTTAACCCGCTTTATATGTATGCTAGTATATTTGTATACGTATAACCGACTTCTTTAGTCATTTTGGCTGACTTTAAACAGATTACAGAGTGTCATAAAAAAATCTATAATACTAATATTATAAAGCTGAAGAGTTTTTTTGTTTGTTTGAACGCGCTTATCTCAAGAACTACTGATCCGATTTGAAAATTTCTTTCGGTGTTAGATAGCCCATTTATCGAGGAAGGCTATAAGCTATATATCATCACGCTAAGGCCTAAGACCAACAGAAGCGGAGCCACGCGGCTGAAACCGCGGAGCGAAACTAGTATGTAAATATAAGACTTTTCTATCATTCTATCTTCGACGTCCTACGAAGTCGCGGGCAGTATTAAATACTTAACCACATCAATTATAAATTATAATAGATATTAGTGAATACGACAAAAAACTGAAACAATAGCAAACGTTTCCACCGATCGTTATATGCGGCAAAAACATTAGAATGACAAAAAGCAGTAAATTGAAAACCGAAGCAATTAGCTCTAATCGCCACCTGTCATGCTACGGGCTGCCGAATATAGACTAAAATAGCCTAACTTTTAGGGTTCCCTAGCGAAAGGGTAAAACGGGACCCTTTTATCAGGCGAAAGATGTAGGTTCGATACCCGCCACGTGATCGAATGTTCCTATTCTTTAAAAATTTCTCATTTATGAAAGCATTTGACTATTCCTAAGACTTCGTTGTCTGTATGTCTGTGCGTCCTGTCACATGGCTGTATGTATCTCATGAACCGTAATGCGTACAAACAGTATTAGAAGATTACAGAGATGATAATATATTTCTGTAATAAAAAGTCGTGAGTAAACAACGGTTGGCACGGTCATAAAACGGATGTGTAACCAAAGTTATACCTGTGGTTATACTCTGTTGTCTAGCTTATTCTACGGAACCTTTAGTGTCACAAGTCCGACTCGCACTTGACCGATTTTTTAAATTTTTAAACCCCGCTATTCGGCCAGCGATCGATACTAACAAGGAATGTGCAGTGTGCACTATGCTTTATGTACATTTGTTGCTTTAATGTAGGGTCGTTCTATTTAGGAAATTCATTTTTAATGTGCACTGTTTAATCGATATTGTCTCTGGTTTTTGGTGACGGTTTTGTATTTTGGTTTAAGGTTATAGTAATGCCGCCGTCATTGGTTGAATCTGCTATTTGATTGAATGACTAGCGCGTTTATTGAATGACGACATTTGTATGTCTTTGATTTTTGAGTGATTGTACTTGTTGTAATTTAGGTACACCAATATTGCAAAAAAGGCATATTGGCCATATTATGTGCCATTAAATTTTTGGTATATGAGAATATGTAGGTAATTAATAGATATTCGCGTATACCTATTACCTATTTAAAGTGTAAACCAAGTTGTGGTGTATTATTTAATAAAAAATAAATACAATAAAAATCTACTTCTACAACCAAAAACTCTGTTTAGAAAATTTAGCAGTTAAAAAACTAAACAAAATTAATTTCAAACAAATGTTTGAATTTAATAATACCTGTACCTCAATATTTTTACTACATATTGACAAAAAACCAAACTCGAAGGGAGTGATTCCCTATATAAGAAGTGCACGCAGGCGAAGCCGCGGGCGGAAAGCTAGTTAACAATTAGCATATTTGTTATGAGGGGACACCCCGACACACATTTTTATCTATGAATGACAACCCGAATTGTTTATTTAAATGTAGGTATGACGCATATTTGTTGCATTACTATAATAGCTAATAAGTACCTAATAACGTGTGTATGTTGTCATACAATTACATCTATCATGTCGTGAAAGTTTCATTACAATCGGTTTAGCCGTTTCAGAGATCATGTTGTACAGACAGACAGAGAAAAATTCTTCTGTTATTTTTCTTTTTTTACTTATTATTACATAATATTATGTAGGTACATTATAGTATCTACTTAGGTATTTCAGTCAATGACGTAAATAATTAATATGAAGTCAAATAGATAGGTATACCTAGGTATTGTTGATTGCAGCTAATAGGAAAATTAAGTTTATTATTGTGTTTAGATTTTA
This sequence comes from Colias eurytheme, assembly GCA_907164685.1. Lineage (NCBI taxonomy): Eukaryota > Metazoa > Arthropoda > Insecta > Lepidoptera > Pieridae > Colias > Colias eurytheme. The sequence goes on along the minus strand of CAJQZN010022839.1, from coordinate 3,229 downwards.
GAATTTATTTACTACAAGTTTACTACCTACGCTGCTGTCTATCTTAAATGGCTTGACAGATATAGACACAACTCTGAGGTGTCGATAGATTTTATGTGTGTGCAGATTATTGAAGCATATCTAAGGAAGCTTTTCATTCGTGGATTATTACAGATGTAATAATCCTCTCAATACCTTCCTTACATCTTATCTTCTTATCTTATATATAAAAATGAATCGCAAAATGTGTTGGTAAGCGCATAACTCGAGAACGGCTGAACCGATTTCGATAATTCTTTTTTTTATTATATTCCTTGAAGTACGAGGATGGTTCTTATGTAGAGAAAACGTAAATATGTACCACGGGCGAAGCCGGGGCGGACCGCTAGTACACAATATAAAAAATTAAAAAACAAACGCCATCGAACTTTCAAATGAGCAAATCGTAATATTCAAAACAATTCAATACCTCCACATTACACCAGCATAACTATCAAATATCTGAATAAATTTCCGTGACGAAAACAATAAGCAAAACTATTAAATCATATCAGAAACCTACAAAACTTGAATGAAAATACACCATTATCGCCTTACTAAACTCGAGTAGAAGCTAAAACATAACGTTACAAAAATATCACTAGTAGTTCGTCAACCCGAAAATGACATGTTCACTCAAGTTTCCACATAAAAATAATAAAAACGATGCATTATAAGGGCGATAATCGCGTGTAAAGCCACCGATCATAAAGAAGTTAGCGACGTATATTGCATTTTGCACGCGCGAACTAGGAATGCGATCAACTCGCGGCAACTTCACGCCAATGCAATCAAGTTCATAGATTAAGATTGGCGTTCCAGTAGCATAAATTACCTATAACTGTAATTAAATCGCGTCGCATTTGAAACACGACGGACAACTTACCTTATAGAGGCTATGCTGTAGTCCATATGCACTCGGACACAAAACGTTATCTCTCCAAAAATATAGTTCACTAACACTTAACTAGTTTATATCTATTTTGCACTATGACATCACAATGAGTTTGTACGTAAGGCACTATGTCTAAGGTCTAGATCACAAAATTGAGCAATTAAAAAAATAGTTTGCGTTTGAGGTCATCGAACGTAGGTCGCGATTGGCGAGGTAAATTCAAAAGTTTGTATAAAGTTTGCTGTTTGAATTCGGTAAGTTTCGGCTCCGGGGCGGGGTCCATTCGTATTTTCGTATGTTTTAGTGTTTGATGAGCGCGAGGCGCGTGCGGAGCCGCTCGCGCGCAACTGAAGATTGTCGTAGGTTAAGTTTAGTAAAAAACACCGCTACATCAATTTTCCGCGGGCAGGCAGACACAGTTTCACCGCGCCAAAAAATTTTCCCACCTCACATTTTCACACTATCGGTCGTCGAGGTTGTTTTGACAGATCCATGAATAACAACCATGTGTACTATGGAATATGGAGCGCGTAGATGGCGCTGCGACCGCGAGAAAAAAGGCAATGTCCAACTGAACGAACTAGCAACGCGCGTAAACACAACGAAATTACTGAATGCAACTTTTCATTATTTTATTTCGCTATGCACCGGCCGACGTCACCCAAATAGCGGTCGCGGGGAGCTATGTCCGTCTCTTTCCCGCGGGCGGAGCGCGGGAATTTGTTTTTCGAAAACGTCAATGTCAAATTTGAATTTTCGAGGTGCGTTCGGTAATTATTGGAAAGAATGTGTATATTTGCGTGTGTTACGCAATGCGCGTTGCATAGACCGTGCATACGTGCACAGAACCGCATTTGTACTGAGACTAGATGACATTCACAGAGGCTTAACTCAAGTTCAGACGGATGCGGCGTCAATAAACTGGCCGATGCGATGTTTGAACGTAATTTTATATCGGCATTACAAGTAGGAAGTTGCACTAATATCGAACTTTGTTACAACTACACAAAACACCCTTTAATAACGATCTTCAAAAAATTATAAAATATAACGTTATTTCTTTGTCTATTATTAAATTTGTAAAGTTAACAGAAAAATTGCAATGCATTCAAAATATCTAGGTTGTACACCAGTTAAATGAATACCGTATGACATTTTCATGAATCGGCCCTAATTAATCAATTTAGCTTATTTTAGACAATTAATTTGGGGCATATTTAATGCCTAGACGCGTCTTTTGTTATAATTTACAAAATTACAATCCATCATGTAATTGCATGCATAGTTTTTATAATATTTTATACATTAACACAATCTGACCGACATATCCTATACCTATTTAAATGAATATAATAAGCTCAAATATAATATATAATTAACTACAACAGAAGTAAATAAATGCATATAATATTATCCCATAAATATAAAATAGGTTATTTTCCCAGTCTCTGCATCTAAGTATTTCTAGATAGAAACTCAGTCATATGAAATTGAGAGTGACCTGCCTAGGCAACATCTGTTGCTCACTGGCTAGTCTAATCATTTGCGTTTCAGTTCGAAAACTCTTAATTTTTTTTAATTCAGATTTTTTTATCTATATCTACGAACTTTGCAAAATATAAAGTACCAAAAGATTTCGTAAATAAATGTAGGTACATAAGCAAAAAAATTTACAAAATTACACCTAATGTTTTATAATGTTAATATGAAATGGGTACCTAATTTACATAAAATGTACTCTGTACAAAAAATTAATATTTCACACAATAAGGAAAACAATTGCCAAAATTTATGATGATTCCTTTTTATTTCAAGGCGTTGTGGTTTTCCTGTTTGACGAAATATGTATTTGAATTCATTCCAGTATAAATGCAAGAATGATAAAACTGAAACTGATTCATTATAATATCAAAAAATCTTAAAATATTATTTTATTTTCATTTCCATTTTCATGAATGAAATCATATCAATACGCTCAACATACAAAAAAAAATAAAAAGCATTTCTTTACGTAACGCAACGGTGCGCCTTGCACTATGCAAACTTGTAAGAAAAAAAAAAGCAATCGATTCGTCCTGACAGCTGTCATTCAAACATCTCATTCCAAATTCAAATGGCGCGGCATCCGAATTTAAAATTGGAACCGTGCGAATTTCGGCTTCATTTTCATTCAGCGAAAGTAATTTGCTTTTTTTTTCGCTTCGTCCTGCCAAATGCATTCGGCCTCGGTGCGGTGTCATTGACCCCGTGTATTCGGGCGACGTCCATTTAAGTTGGGAAAGGTCAGGCTTGTGTGTACGTTGTGCATGTGTGCGT
>CAJQZN010022836.1:0-10670 GCA_907164685.1 Colias eurytheme | reverse complement strand
CTAGATAAAAATAAATGGAGATGTTATTATCTTTCCGCAGTGTTTAAATAGTCGTGGGTGGTTGTCAGACGATACAAAAATAAGGGAAGGTGTGTCCCCACTCTACTTGATTGACTCATTAATTGATGATCTATAGACTAAGTATACTTAGGTATTGCATTATACAGCAAAGGCGTGGCAAACGCCAGGAAAATTGAAAGTGCTATTGAGTCAATTTTAAATAGCTAAATGAAATGTAATACTCAGAGATATTAATATTGAAATTTAATTAGATTGGCTGACACGTCATTGATGCAATCCCATAAGATTTTATTTTCTTCAGCCAAAAAGTGTTCAACGCGTTAGAATGTAGGTGTGCTTGACGTATGTAAAAGATTATCTTGGTATGTGATGAGTAATTTTTTATCCCTCTAAACATTTTACAATGAGGTTTAAAGGTACAAGAAAATGTAATACATGTGTATGACTAAATAAAAATAATTGCAGACTATTAGGTAATAATTTAAAACCATTTAACGTTATCTGTAATATTTTTCTTTCTTAATAATGAATATCATTTCTCGTTCTCCTAACAGGAAAACTAAAAATCTACATGAATACACTACGTCTGAAATAGCATTGAGTAAAATTTCCATAACACTGCAGTCTTTATTTATAAAATAACCTTGTACACGTAACCCTTTCCTGTCATTGTTCAGATGCATTCAATAGAATATAGAAATTATCATATTTCATTGATGTATCTAAGCACAGATACTTATTAACATATTAAAAGTAGGTGTACCTATTGCGTGATGGTTTCAAAATATAATTTTGAGAGTAAAGAAAAAGATCTTAATAAATTGAACGAATAATTTATCTGATACAACATTTTATGTACCTATTAATATTTGTTAACCCAATGTTATAAAATTTTCAGGCGGTCCTATAAAAGTCAGTCGCCAAGTTTTCCTCTGTGTTACACCAAGAAATTTAAATGCAATTGTTATTCCTTAAATGGTCCCATTTTCCTTGTATTGGATCGAATATTAATACTTATATGGAAAATATATATTCGTAACAAAAGATATTTATGTATACTTACAGGTATTTCCAACTCAGGGAAAGCCTCCTCTCCATCGCTTTCATAGTCACTTGGGATTGGAATCAATGATTTCGGTGTTACATCTGGTTCCTATAACAAAATAATTATATCTTAACACTTATTCACATAAGTTAGTATAATTTTATACAATTATATTTTTTAGATATATAAATAAATATTCTAAATTTTAATATCAAATATTCGTCAGAAATAACAAGATTATTCTTCTATGATCTTATTAATTGTTGTTATTGCTACATGCTGATAAGGTATTTTTAACAAAAATTGAACTCTTATTAAGTCTCCGTGTCTATATTTAGCTTAAAGATAATAACAGTTTTATATTATAACCTAAACGCGAACGAAATCTTTTCATAGTCTATTATAAAATAGACTCGAACGTGACCTTTCTAAGCCTTGATACCCAGCGGTTATAAAGTTTATCGACACAATGATAGTAAAATAAGGACATTATGTAGCCCTTGACTTGCACTGAACTTTGCTTATTAATATAATGACCGCAAAAATATGTCTTTTAATATTTTGCGCGTTCAAACTTTTTATTCATGCAAAGTGCCTGGAGGGCACGAGGCCTCAGACAAGGCCAGGCTGACCTTATTTTATTTTATACACTCTTATATAATGGAATGATCACGTCATTTAGTAAATCAAAACTTCCTTTAACTCCTTGCGTGATAATCTGCACAAATTTTTAATGAGACGAATCGAAATTTGATTGTATTATTTTCTTTTACCGCATTACGGAAATTCTATTTCATATATCACCATCATCGGAAGGTCAATTTATAAAAATTCGTTTCCGCGATTGAGTGTAACATAACTCAAGAAAGAGGAACTAAAAGTTTTATATTTAAAGCAAATAATACCTAACACGAGGTTTAAACGTGATTATCTTAGCTATAAAAATGTGAGTCCCCTCATTATTTCCTTTTCTTTCAGGGGTACATTTTCCACTATAGGCATGTGGAGTTATGAATTAGGTATTTAAAGTGAGCAGATTGATGTTTATTTATTTTGATTCTTTATTTATTTTGGAACTAATAATTAGTTGACGGTAGTTAATATTAAATTGATAGCATTATAAATAGATATGAAAATCATTAACATCCTTATCTTACTTTTTAGGTAACTAAGTGTTACAAGGCCAAATCTTTATGGGTACCTATGCACACGCATATATGAATACCTAACAGCTCCTTTTTTTTTATAATAACCCTGGAAATAGGGCTAATATATCCTACTCCTAAATCCTAATTAGGTAAGTAGGTAGGTACATTAAGAGAAAAAACATATTCAACAATAATTACCTATTTCTTTGTTAGTAATGGCATTAACTCAAAAAATACCGAACCGGTTTAGAAAATTATTTTTTTCAAACATCAAAATAAACAACATCAACTAAAAACTTTTCTCGTTCCAAACGATATGAACGGAGCGGAGCTTGAACGCGTTCTAAGCATATTATACTATATCAAAAATGCCTAATGTAAGAACTAAGAAGTCGTTATTCCTTACCTGAGCAGGAGGTAAACTTTCAACCAAAGCGGGTTCCTCATCAAGGGCCGTGGAGGTCCCGGCAAGACGTGCGCGAGTTAGGTTCCACAGGCGACGCAGCGCGTAAGGAGTCTCCTCGACTTGCATCTCCATTGCTGGGCTTGACATCATCTTGTTCGGATATTTGGTTCACTGTTAAATAAACAGCAATGTAAACTGTTGCCTTTTTTATCTGTCCAGAGACAGACTATAAAAAAGTTTACAAAAAACAGTAGGTATTGATAAACTATTTTTTCCTTTAGAAATATTAAAAAAATATTTCTCATTTTCCTGTATAACTTGTAAGTTGTATACATAGCCTATATTTTTTAGAATGTTATATCTCCATTTTATAAAAACATCCTCATATAGGTAGCTGGTACTAGATTGTTATTTAGAGACATGGATAATAGACAATTAAACGCTTATCAACTTACGTAGATATTGATTGAAATACGGAAGCTAAAACTCGAGCTTTTGATTATCTATCTATTGAGATAGCTAGCACAAATTTACATTTCGTAATATTTTTAGCGTTCTTGTATGTAGGTCAGTGGGTTTTAGTAGATTTCATATCGACGAAAGATAACTGTACTTTGGGATATTTTAAAGAGCAAATAAAGTACTAGTAGATATACCTATATTTAACATGTAGGTATGTTAAAATTATTTGAAAAAAATAAAATTCAAAACAATGATTTATTAAATAAATTACTTAATAAAGCTTATAAAAAAAAAAAACAAAAAAATAATTTTTGAATATATATTAAAAAATTTAAAAATCCATTAGGTACCTAACTACTATAACTTTCCGTAAACCATGACAGTAAACTAAGTGTAAGGAATGTACCAAAAAAAGACGACAAATCCGTCCTTTTAAAAGTACCCCGATGTTACCTTGAAAAAAGCAGGTATATTTCTTTCGCTGAATACAATACCAAAAAGGGACAATCAAAGAAAGGCAAACTAAACCTGTTTAACAGATAAGCAGTTTGTCATTGTGAACTTATCATAAATAAATAATAATATACAAAATTAAAATAAACAATCCTTGATAATTTTTATCCTTAAATTGGAAATGGTGTCACTAAAGAGGAAAATAAAATATCCGATACAAGCTTATAAAATCAATTACATCGTTTATTCCATACATATGCAAACCAAAAATAAGTACATATACAATTAAGTAACTATGAATTAGTGGAAAGTGATTAAGATGCTAGCTACTGAGAGAGAAAGCGCTCGCCGATACAGTTATGTCGGCCATTTGCTGCACTAGCCACTATCCATGTCTATAAACAGTCCATATGTTACTAGAATTTTCTTCGATATTTTTTTGGTTCATCCTATAATATTTAATGCCTATATTAACTCCATTCATTCCCATATAAATTCGAACTTACCTAAAATTTATTAAAAAAATTTGGCGACTGGTTCGAGACCTCGACGAGACGATTACTGATGTGAAGATATAGAATTTTTTTTTATATCACTGCAACGAACGTTTCACACGTTGAAATTCAGCAAACGTATCGAAGCGCAACTCAAACTCGACTGAGGGTTAATGCAACGTCGAAGGTATTTTAAACTTGAGTAATCGGTCCTCCCCAAGCACATGCTAAGTGTAACAAGGACGGGGTTATAGATGTGACAGAGATGGCGACAATCCCACGCGCGGGCAGCGTGCTCCGCTCAGACAAACACACACACAAACACGGAGTTACGCATGCGTCCAAGCTATTGATAGGACTCAAAACGTCGAGGTCGACGTCACTGGCCTCCTTTCAGTGCGAAGTTCAGTCGAGGGTGTTATATGGACGTAAAATTCAGTGACACCTTATTTACTAAGCAATTTGCAGGAAATCGTGAACATGCCTTCAATTCAATCTGGTATATTTCCATGCAAATAATACTATGATTGTTTTCGGGTATGATTAAACAGCTTTTGGGGTCATTGTCTGAGTGACATTTTGAATATTGTTTACGCAAACTTTTACTTTTGGAATTTTTTAACTTCTAGATGAAAATTAGGTATCTTTATCCTAATTAACGTCTATTCCAACTTCAACATCATAATAATAATTATGTCACTATCATATTATTATAAATTTTATTTTTAAATAAGTTAAATGTTGTTTATTAAACCTGCTGTGTAAAGAAAATGTATTTTGATGCAATGATGCCGAGGCAAATCTAAAATAAGCTTTTCCGCAAACCAAATCTAAATGCCAGCATGCTGATGAAAATTACTAAAATAAACTTTATCGAGTATCGCATCTTTTCAGGAATGCAAGGTAGTTATAACAAAATCTCGATTAACAACTTGACACTCGTGTAAAATTCAATATTTAATTAAATCCATCCAAAAGAACCGAACACAATAGATAAATAACATTGACAATCCATCATCAAAAATTATATATTTTCTTGAAATTATTTATATATGATTTTTATCCCATGTCTTGGAATTAAAAGGATGGGATATATTAATTCAGAATCCTTGTTATTTTCCGTAAGACAGATCACAAGCACGCTTCGATTTCGATTATTAAACAAATTTACCAAAGAATAGAGTCGAAAAATGATTAAACCTAATGTGTAATGCATATTCTTCCTTCCATCATGAATATTTCTTAAAACACTATTGCCTATTTTAATGTGAAACAGAAAGCAGATTTGGGGTAACGGAAATTCTATCCTACTTCTGTACAAGGTACCTACTAGGGCTTAAATTGAATTATTGATTGGTAAAGTAAAAAATAGAGCTTTTCTGGAGTTATAATTAGTACCTACCTACAATTAAACAACTGTTTCTGTTGATCTTTGAAACTTTTCTCTGAATGGGATCACTGGTAGATATAAGTGACAAAAGTAGCTCTACAATTTGAAAATTTAATTTTAAAATGTTGAAATATCAGTCGTTTATCAAATCCTTGATGATCTCAAATTTTTGCAATGTGTCTAAGCTAGGTATATAAGCTAAGTCATCAATTAAGTGACGTTATGTAGACATTTATTTTATTTTACATAGAACAACTGCTTTCAAGTAGATATAGGCGCATAAACTCGACAAAATTTCCGCATTTAGTAGGTTTCAATCTAGTTAAGATAAGCGTGTCTGTGTTATCATTAAAATGTGAGGATTTTATTATACTTATACGGAAAGCAGTGAACATGTTTACTTTTGCATTTAGATTAAACGTAGGTACTATTATCCATATAACTATAAGAATATAGGTAAGAATTAAAATAACTTTTGAAAATTTTTCCTAATCAGGAATAAGGTACAAAAGGTATTCATTTGCTTTTTTGTATTTTTTCTTATTCCGTTAACTTTTTTAGGCCTACAACGTAGTCAATATTCTATTACGCTGACCAAGTGATACTTAGTCATATTTACTATTATGATAAGATGCAATTTAAGTAACTAACTAATTATTAAACTAGTCATACTTAAATATTATTATTTCGTTAGCCGTTAGTAGTTGAATCTAGACAATTCCACGGTTTTTGAATGAGTAACTATCATTAAAAAATAAATTAAACCTATCATTAAACTTAATTTTAAACATCTAGTTAATTTTTAACTCTTAAAAACACTTTAAACAAAACCAATTATTACTCAGGTATTGCTCACTTCATTATGCAAATATACTTATTATTTCTTAGAAAGAGTTTTGAGTGATCAACTTACAATGAATGCTTGTTAAATCAGAGCATACCATTATAGTTATACGACACTTGAAACGGAAATAGCCCTGTTCTAAGAACTGATTGTTTTATAAACGCATGTCTGCCTGGAAACGTAATCTATTCACATTTTACATGACATTTGCAATTAAAAGAATTCTCATTTTTAAAGTGTAGGTACATAAATGTAGAACTAGTGTTGATGTAGGTACCTATATAAAACATTTTGAGATCTTTGTCACCGTTCTTCCCTCCATAGTCACCGTATTAACTATTAGCGTAGCACAGTACAATAAATATTTAGTGCCATTGTTCTGTAAATAATAGGAAATAAATTAGATTTCTTCCCTTGTTCTTACTGTAATTGTTTAAAATATGATATGGATGTTGGAGTCGAGCGTGCTGCGGTACAAATTGGGCCAGCTCGCGCCAAGGAATTTACCAGTTACCACACTCCCACAGACGATCAGTATGAAATATATACGTGATTCGTTCAGTGAGTGGTGAACCGAAGGCCAGTATTTTTTTTTTTTACAAAGGGAAAGCCCAGTCAAAGTCAGCTCAGCTCAGTCGTTTAAAGCTGGGAAAGCCCAGTCCTCCATTTATTCCCTCATCAACTCTTTCCTTATTAAGGTATCCAGGGACCTTTGAAAGTGGGCAATCCACTTGCAGAAGCGTATGGCCTGCAAATAGACTGAAATGTCCTCTGAAAATGCACAGGTAACCCATCAGTTCCTTTGCCGACTATGCTATAAAAGCACAACATATACATTTATGTGCAGTGTAGGGAAAATTGATTTAAATAATTATGTGGATAACGACGCAGCAAGAAGTTATTTAACCTAAATAAATTTAGTTCAATTTCGCACACTTCGTTTTCATATCGATTCTGAATACAGAGTACTTACGTTGTAACTATGTAATCAGAAACGTAAAACAATCACGTACTTGTTTAACGCCTCGCTTACATACTAGACGAGAAAATATTTGTTAGCAATGTGCCTACATTCGTGGCAATAAAATTAAAAGATTTAGAAAACCTCGACGTTATTACCTACTCAAAATTTAGTTAGTCCGATACAATAAATATTGTTATCAACTTCTTAACAATACTTAGTAACTTATTCAAATACAAGTAACCGGTCAATGTACTGGTATTGTGACTATGAGATTATTATTTATTACAAATATCCTGTACTGTAGAAAGTTGTTGCTTATATTTTGACTTACTCCGGAAACTAACTCCGAAATGATTATTGATGGATATAATATGGCCACGGTAACTACTGGTGAGAATCGTAGTATTAATATTATTTGATACTATAGTATAGCATGGATATCCTTCAGTTGTTCTAGAATAAATGTTCAATGAACTATAACGGTTACAGTCCATGAAGGATATGCTCAACGATCTCATAAAACTTTTTTTATCCCTTATAGCCGTTATGGTATGGAAAATTCTAGTATGTTGCCATACAATATCGGTTCTGGCAATAAATTATTATATTTTTTCCTAGGATAATGGTTGAACACCAACCGGTTCGGAAAGTAACAAGTAATTAGTGTCATAAATTTAAAACATGCAGAATATAATGCGATATCATTACAATAGAACTATATCTAAACGTGTGAAATATTTAAAATTGTAAATGTTTGAATATTTATTAGTAGGTAAGTACGTATTTTATGACGCCGTGCACCGATGTTTCATTGCATAACTGGAAATTATCCGGTTAGTTTCTCACGTGCAATGTTCGAGACTTCTTAAGTACTTAGGTTCTAGAAAGTTAAACAGGCCACAAGTCTAACTACGTTGCACTTTACAGATGAGAGCGAGAACCATCTAGACTGTTCTTAAGCGAACCAAGGTTAGTCGTCGCGACGCACGTTTTTGATCCCAAACCAAATGTAGGTTAATTAATATCAATAAAGCTTTTGCGTAAATCGGTGATTGAGAGGAATGAGAATATATTGCAGCTTGTCTCATTGTTGTTTTCCAGATATTAATTATATCAGCAAATTGTTTCTGAATTGAGCTTCTCTTCTAGATGTGTACTAAAGTACAAAAACAGATGAATGCTATTTTCCGTAATACATATGCAAGGTTCATATACATGGATAGTTCGATTGCGGTACAGCGACAGCAGGACACCCAGTATATTATGTAGGTACGATTTTCCAAAAATATGGCTAGCAGATAGATTAGGCCTAGAAATCATAATAGGTATTTCTAATTATATTTTATTGTACTATATAGTACATCCGCATCTTAACCATGTAGTTAATATCTAGAACATCTTATCAATTCTGTTTATATGAAATCATTCAACCCTAACTTAAAACATAAATAAAGACAATGTTTATACATCACGAGCTAAAAGCGTGCTAATAGGCCTTATTAATAATATTGGAAAAAGCTAATAACGACTAATAGTAACCAAAATAAATTCCGAGCGCAAAGGTTATCAGAAAATAAATATGCCGTACGGAAATATTTATTTTAATAAGGATTGATGTGATGGTCCGGGAGCCAGCAGCAGATTTTATGACCAAGTTCCTCTCAAGCGGTAATTAGTAAAATGCATCAAAGTATAGTATTATGAAGCCTCGTGAACGTCAGCTGGAGCTCGGTTGGGGGGAAGAGCAGTTGTAGCCTCCCGTATCAGCTGACGGTTTTTCCACCAAGATACAGCCAGCTGACATATATATTTATCCACAGTTACATATAAGCTATCATCAGGTAAATTTTTGTTTGAGAGGAAATAACGGAAAATAAATTTTTCTTTAAATTTAACTTTCATGTTCGAGACACCAGCTGACGTATAATACACCATGTTGTAACCAGCTGACTATTTTTTTTCGTTGAGATATTGGGTTAGCTACAATTTGACAAATTTTAGCTGAGAGGAAATGAATGAATGAATGTATTTTTTTTCCTATGTGCGTGGGAGGCTACAACCGCTCACCCCCCCAACCGAGCGCCAGCTGACGTTCACGAGGCTTTATAATACTATACTCTCATGCGTCTGACGAATTATCTCTTGAGAGGAAATAGTTAACCAAATTTGCACCTGGCTCCCTAACCATGAGTAATTTGTCAACTTATTACCTACCTATAGTGGCTATAGAGAATATACAGAACATATTCCTCATTATAAAAACAAGTCGATAATTATTTAGAGTTGCAAATATGTATTATTTTTTCTAACGCCTGTCTTCCCAAAAATGAAGTTAGATAAGTCCTGAAATTTTCGTACTCCTACTTTCAGCCACCAACAATCAATATAGCATTACACCTACATACCAAAGAGATGAATAAAAATTTCACAATAATAATAAAAAATAAGAAATGTTTCTTTCAATCAATTATTTGGAAAATTTCGTCCAGGTTATCAATGGATATTGCGTAGTTCGAGATACTATACTCTTTACTTGCGTCAATGCTCTATAGAGTATCTACACTACACCTAATTAACGTTATCGCTTCCATAAATCCACCATTAACCTTTGCAATTACACCCATAGTGTTATCATTATTCAGAAGCTAAACAAAGCAAAATGGAATTAGAAGTAATTATTTAAATTAACATAGTTGCACTCGTCCAGGACGTCAAAGTTATACAAAGTTGCTATGTTGCTAATAACTTATGTTTGAGTTGCAAAATTATCTAAGACATGTTAGTCAAAACCGGATTTTACGTAAGCGCCTCTCTGTGCATTGCAAACGTCGCTTCCGTCGTCCCTTATCATTGGTCCGTTTTATATTTTCGTCATCGATCATAAAATGAACATAATATTTCTAAAACGTAGCGCTGGAATAGTTTTTCCGTACTAATAAATAAATAATATAACGTCTAAGTATGTCCCAGTCTTTTTTTATTTCTCCTAAGCTGACCCTTTGACCCTAAGCTGCTGAACAAATGAAATTAAATAATCAAAATATTTTTTTAAACGTAAGTTTATAATCTATGAATAATCGTCAACTAATCATATAATAAAAATCTAATAAAGTTAATAGTATGCAACATGTGGATGTAATAAAACAAAATCGTATTAGTCAAGGTGATATATTTTTTAAATAAATTAAAGTTCTATTATACATATTAATAAAGAAGAAATCTTTGTTAAATAAATATCATATAGATATACGTCATATCCTATGAATGAAAACATATATTTTTAGGGTTCCGTACCCAAAGGATAAAACGGGACCCTATTACAAAGAAATCGCTATCTCTCTGTATATCCGTCCGTCGGTGACCAGATCATGATGCACGATAGTTAGACAGTTAAAATTTTCAGTGAGAACGTAGATATTTTTCTTTCAGCTTCGTGAGCATGC
>CAJQZN010022830.1:0-12043 GCA_907164685.1 Colias eurytheme | reverse complement strand
CCCAGCTGTCGCACGTCACGCACTCGCTGCCGATGCGCACGCGCAGCTCCGGCACCGAGCCCTCCTGCACAACACGACGCATGGTTCAAAACAGAGTACACGCGGCAAAACAATGCAATTCAATTGGTCCTTCGAGTCGGATCGAATACAAAATCAACAAGATTAACAATAGAGTGCACGCAACAAAACAATGCATTCAATTGGTCCTTCGAGCCGGATCGAATACAAAACTAACAAGATTAACAACAGAGTGCACGCGACAAAACAATGCATTCAATTGGTCAGCAAGATAGATAACTGAAATTTATAATAGAGCGCGCTAAATACTTAGACTGCAACAACACATCAATTCTTGACGACGCGGTTGGCGTCGGTGGCAGTTGGCATTGGTGGTAAAGTAACTGCCTACTGAGCCGACGGTCCCGGGTCGGGACAAATATTTGTGTGATGAACTCAATTATTTGTTCTTGGGTCTGGGTGTTATCGTCGCCTAGTACCCACAACACAAGCCTTAATTAAGCTTATTGTGGGATTAGGTTGATTTGAGTAATAATGTCCTTTAATATATATATTTTTTTTTAATTTATTCACCTCGAAGTACTTGAGTATGTCGCGGAAGGTGGCGCGCTGCAGCTTGCGGTCCCGCTTGGCGCGGAACTTGTGCGAGTCGCAGGCCAGCTCGTGCAGGCGCGGCGCCAGCTCCTCGCCCACACCCCACTCCTCGCCGTCGTCCGTCGCGCGCTCGTGGGCCACGGCCAACGCACCGCCCGCTGCCATGCGCACCTGGATACAATTAACACAGTTTTTTACAGGATCAATATATTATATTATGTTAAGATTATGTGGTGGATTTAGGGCTGATTTTTCAATCCTTGGTTAAAACTTATTCATCGAAAAAATAAAAGTGTACTGTAGCGTCCTGCGCACAATGAATTTACACTTTATTTGCACTAAAGTAGAGCACATTTATTTTATATTTGGTAGGATTTTAATTATGTAAAAAAAACAACAGAAGCTCATAAAACGGACAATACAGATTCAAGAATAGAGTTGATGAATACAAAAATTGCATTAAAGTAAAACGCCAAACATAGTACATAAGTTAGTTTTAAAACAACCGCTACCCACCTCCAAGCTACAAGCGGACAGCAAATCGGCGAGCTTATCAAACGACGGCGCGTGGTCCTTCAGCAGCGAGCGGGCGTGGTCCGGTGAGATCAGAGCGAACAATAGCGCCCACCCGTCCAAGGCTGCTGCGTGCCAACCGCCCTCTTCTATCACTGCACCTGACACTTTGACGCTGCCGTCACCCTGGGAAAGCGATAAATTAAAACAAATTGTGAAAAAAATGTTGTGTGGTTTTATGAAACCACGGTAAAAGTGAAACTTAGGCACAAAATTATCGTATTTGTACGATAATTATCGTACGGTTCCGAACACTGCTTTATACCTACTCGGCAGCCGACCGTCACGCGACATGCGCTACACAGACCAAAAAGTTTGAGACGATGTAATAAAAGTTTCACTTTCAAATTTCTTATTCTTTTTATGCAAATTATAATAAGAATGTTTGAATTGAAAACAGCAGCATATTGGTTTATTTATTTATAGGCAAGTATCATAGTTTCATCCTCTAATTTTTTTGCCATTATATGCCAAAACCAAACAGACTTCGAGAAACATTTTATAAATAATCACATGTCAGAAGTGAAACTTCTTTGGCAAGTTTCAAAGATACCAAAATCGTCACCTTACTCCATGACGTGACGGTATTGCCATGACGCGACCTTGAAAGTTTACTCTTAACGCGCCTATAGAAGTTTCACTTCAAAAAAAATGTATTGTATGTATTATTTAAGCATTTATTATGTAAGGATATATTTTTCATTGGAATGTCAAGTAATATTAGGTATAACAATGAATGAATCGTGTTTAAAGACGACGAAAAAGCAAAGCAAAGTTCCTAAAAAATGTATTTAAACAGGCGACAAAAAGACTGTCCGCATAGAACAATAGTTTTAAGAATATTACTTAATATCACACTAAACTGTGAAACACACAGCAAACAATTTTACAACCAAAAAAATCGAGCCATAACACAAAGCAATATCGCAATGTTAATGAACCTCTAACCTTGAATTGTCTCGATCGCCAAATTTATACGCAGAAAAGTTTTCAAGTTTTTGTGTAAGCTAATTTGATATACAGCGATAAACTGTGTAATTTTCTGATATAATATTTCATATGTTTTGAATCAAGCCTTGTTTGCGTCGCATTGCGTAACAAATTGATTATTTATATTTGTTACAGTTTAGTTTTGACTGTTAAGAATTAACCAAAAATAACTTGATTGGAAAAATATACCGAATTTCCACGGAGAATTATGCGTGGATCACAATTAATTAGCGTATGATGAAAATTTAAACATACATAAATTGTAAAACTACTTTAATATTATATTAAACGATTCCAATACATAGTAATAATTACAGAAATATACTGTTACATACCTTGAGATAACTGCCACTGAAGATGGTTTCATAGACTCGCATAACTTCCAATATCTCAGCAAGGTCATCATCCATTAAATAGCAGAGTATGGCAAGAGATGAACAACACTGAAATAATTGTAAAATTATAAAAAAAAAAAATTGTTTAAGTATTATAAAAAAATACAAGGAAACAGAAAAAAAATAGTTTCTGCCGTAGATAAATTAATAAAATTATTAAATTTAATAAATTATTAATTTATTAATAGTCATTAAATTTAAATTTTCAAAGCATAGAAAATTTATGATCATGGAAGTCGCGGGTTCAAACCCCGCTTCGTGATCAAATTGTTTCTATTTTTAATATGTTTATATTTATAAAGCATTTGAATGCTATAAAGCTGAATATTGTCTATAAATTGTAATAATCGGGTAAAAATAAAAAGAGTTTTCATAAAAAGGTGAAATACACACTTCAGTGCGTGTATCAAGCGATGCGCTTTTGTCTGTGGCCGCTGCGATAAGCGCGGGGCGAATTTCACTCATGAATTCTTCTACTCCTTCATCACCAATCTGTAAGAAACAAAAGGAAGTTAGCATTATAAAACCACACAGGAAACACATAGGTATATAGAACAAAACAAAGAATACAGAATAGCAATTTGTATAAAGTGATTTATGATAGAACATAATTAATATTAAGTTTTGTTTAAAATTTTACGTAAAAAAATCACAATATGGACATGGATCAATCGCAGGTGAAGCCACGTGATTGTACTAGTTTTTAGTTATTATATTAGCATCACATACTTGTAAAGCCAGAATTGGCGCAACAGCTGCAGCTGCCTTCTTTTCTCCATCTTTGCCGCGCCGCAGCGCTTTAGTGACATGGTCGGCTAATGTCTCCCGCTGTCCGCTCAGCAGAGCAGCCAAGTAGCGACGCTGTAAAGCGTTCCGCAGAGCTACAAGCGCTGAAGCGCGGGCCGCGTTCGATCTAGCGCTCAGCGCATCGATTATTTCTAGAACTTTCTCTTCGAATTTCTCTTGCAATTCATTCTCTGAAAAATTATTTATTAAATTAACTCATGAACGTAGTAAATTTTTCAAGTAGTTGCGAGATAGTTGCATTTATGGGAAATATGTGACTGATTTATTATTTTTCTGTGCTATCCAAATACTCAGCTAATTAAATTTGATTAAAAATGTTTACTCTTGCTAATTATTGTTGTTTATAATACATTAAAATTAATCATATAATGGTTTAATGAGGGTGATATTTATTGTAATTAGGATTAAAAATAAATTAATGTAAGAAGCTCGTGAAAGTTATTCGACTCATTCTGGAAGTTAATTATGATGTTCAACTATTATCAAATAACAGAACAACATAAATACTAATAGACTTAAAATAAATGGTTACAATGAAAATGTAAAATTGGTACCTACTGTAACATTTATTTAATTTCCAGTACATATAAAAATATTAAATAATAATGATAAGCCATATCATGTGATGTAAAGAAACTGTCACTGTTTGATAATGAAATACATTTTTATCAGTAATTAAGTTTGATAAGATGTGTCTGGTAAACAATTTTGAATATATAGCATATCACTATTTTATATTTATCTATTGATGTTAGTGTTTTATGTCTAAGGTCAAGATCATTTTTTTGCACAATAATACTGCAATACATTGTATACAAAATAATAAAAGATTAAACAATGAGTAAATACGGTCAAATATTAATATTGCAAAATATAATTTATGAAACAAAAGGTGGTTTGATTTATATTTTTAATAACTCAGGCCCCGGAACCACAGACATAATAGAAAATCTATTGTGTCTGGGACCGATCGGGATGCTTGGGGCTATTGAGCCCTATTATTATTATATTATATATTGGGTTATGTAATCCACACAGGTAATCCCTATTATTATTATATATTGGGTTATGTAATCCACACAGGTAAAGCTGTGGGCACAAGCTAGTATAACATGTATAAATGAACTATGACTCAAAAATTGTATCATGCCTGTTAACCATTTATAGATCATCAAATGTATTCATGGAAGAATCAAATTCAATAACAGTGTCATTACCAATCTTATTACGTAGCAATTGTTACAATAATAGCTTGACGAAAGTTTTAAAGCATTGTATACATCTTTGCACAATAATTGTGAAAGAATTTTCTAATTCATTTAGCTATATTCCAAGACTAGTTAAAATCTGCATTGAAAAAAAAAATGTGTGC
Source organism: Colias eurytheme (assembly GCA_907164685.1). NCBI lineage: Eukaryota > Metazoa > Arthropoda > Insecta > Lepidoptera > Pieridae > Colias > Colias eurytheme. Next base: position 7,294 of record CAJQZN010022830.1, on the reverse strand, counting down.
GTGTACTAGTGAACACACGTAAAAAGTGAAACTTCTTTATGTCCTTATTTTTCAAAAAATAATTTACTATATGCAACTTTACAGAAATACGTCGAATCACGCGTGTTAGGGAAAAGAAAAGATGGCGCGTAACGGAAAAGTGTCATGCGTAACGAAAAAATGTTACACTAAATTTTTTTCCAACCCCAATAAAGAAGTTTCACTTCAATAATACAAAGCAGGTTTTGCAGTATTAAACATATTTAAAAGACTGTTTTTATTATATTTAATTTAAAACAAAGCAAAAAAGACAAACAGTATAATAATATTACACTTTGTATTTGCATTTGTAAAAAATAATGAAAATGTTTATTTTGTTTACCAGTTAAAGCATACATTATTCATATTTTGCTACCTTTTTACTAGCATGATAATTGCAAACATAATTAATTACACAATGTTTTTCTTTTATGGTATTGTTAACTCATGAATCATTTACAAACACAATATTTCACCACAACAAAGCTTAAATGATTACAAAAAAGACGGGTTGCACTCCGGGAGTGCCGGCAGAAGTGAAAACTTGATTATTAACGTTGAGCATGTTTGATATCCATCCGTCTTATGCTTTCTCAATCAGGTCACGTGTCCTGATGCGAGTTTAAGATTTTAAACCCAACGCCACTAAAGAAGTTTTCACTTCAAAAACATTTATGTATTGTATTTCATATGATCAATATTATGAATTTACCTGCTTCATCATGATTGCTTCTGAGATCAGACTGTCCTGACGTTTCTGAACAGTTGTCATTTGTCATGTCGATTCCTGCATCTTCATCTGAAGAATATGGAAGCTCTGTTCTCCTGTGCTCTGAAAAATTATAATATCTTATAATAAGATAATCAACTCTTCTTTGTAGAAACTGCATTCCGAACAGGTGGTAAATATTAAATGATGTATTTTTAAACTGAAACTTTTATTACATCGTCTCAAACTTTTTGGTCTGTGTAGCGCACGTCGCGTGTATCGCGGCTGCCGAGTAGGTATCAGCCGACCGACACGCGACATGCGCTACACAAAGCAGTGTTCGGAACCGTTCGAACAGTTTAACTTTTACCGTGGTTTCATAAAACCACACAACATTTTTTTATGATTAATAGTGCTTCTATTAGAAGTAGTTGAAGAAAAGACTTTTTTACTATTGACATTAGTTATCTTAGTAAGGTTGTTGATTAACGTATAATCAGTCACAACTAAGTCCTTTATTTATATTTGTTAAAGAAAGGAGAAAATTAATAGATTATTGTTTGTTATGGAGTTTAACATTATATTCATATACATTTTGAATCCCTTTATTGGGATGGACATACATACAATGCCTTATCTTTGTTTACTAGATAACTTATCTACTTTTCTAGTCTAATATCTAAGCATACAAACTAGTAGAACAATCATATTTAAATTGTTTAAAATGCAGCGAGTAGAAGGGAGCTTGGGATGGTGGTTTGAACAAAATTTGTTTTATAATTAGTATGAACATTGAACATTCTCTTTAGATTATATAATATACATAATATATATATGAGCAGACCGCCTCCTTGGTACAGTGGTTGGGGCTTGAGCGTAGAACCGAGGGGTCCTGGGTTCGATTCCCGGTGGAGACGAAGAAAAAAAAATGTCTCGGTCTGGCAGGACACAGAAGGCTGATCACCTACTTGTCCCTAAAGAAAATCGATCAGTGAAACAGATGTATGAATAATGCATCTGCCCCTTACCCCACTACGGGGACACGGGACTTCACTTCACTTATATATGAGCAAATCTATGCAGCAGCGCAATAGATAAATCTTAAGAAATGAAATATACACAGACATAGTAAATAATAGTTCCATATGTGTTTGGTATTGTTTTTTTCACATTCTCTACAAGGCTGTTAGGTAAGGATTTACAACATACAAAATTCAAAGTCATGTTTGTACACAACAAATTATATAATAATGCTACATAACAATCTTCTTAGCAACAAGGTCGTCATTGTAAAAAAACGCTTAGGAATATAAATAACTCCCAATATGTCAAGCTGGTAAGGTTACTTGCATGCTTATGTTATGAAATAGTGATTGTAGTGTTACAAGGTACTTGTGAAATACGGAAATGACCCTATTCTATTGACTGTTTGGTTCCATATGTGTTGCTTAGACATTTTTATTGCACTTCTTTTTGTAATAAATACGTGGACAGTAATTTACGCGAACGAGTATCTCGACCACAAGGTCGCCGCGTGATCTCATTCTTTGCAAATTCCAGCACGCTCCACAATCCTTACTTCATAGAAAGCTCCTGACTAACGTTTCTTAATAAAAACTCACCGAATTTCCCCTTTTTCTTTCCTTTAGGCATGGTGATTGTTGTTTTTGGAACTATCACTACTAACAATAAAAATCAAAATATTCACTATTTATTTTACTAATATTCACACTTAATCAAGACGGAGAAAAGTTTAATATATCAGTTCTTATAAAACAATTTGGAAACCGAATAGAACATAAAACTAAAATTTCAGAAAAGCTTTTTAACATGTTTAACCGTGTAACATGCACACACAACTCCGCTGATTTGCGCAATGCGCTCTGTCAGCTTGTTCCTGACGTCAAAAAGGAGCATTGTTGCCATTATTACATATCATTATGAAATAGTTGCCAGTTCGCAGCCTGTGATACCATACCTCATTGTGAAAGTCGACTATTGGAAAATGAGTCATACACACAGTCAATTCTATAATAAATATTGTGACATGATTGTGACTTGCCCTCACTATTTATCTAAACTTAAACTAGTACAGTACATGTGGCTAAACTATTAACTAACTAACTTACAGTTACGATGTATAAGACGAGTATAAAATATTATAACATCAATACTTTATAGGTAATTATAATGTATTGCTGTATTGCTTGAGCGATAAAGTTACGATTCAAAAATGGATTCAAATTGCTTTATTCAATCAAAGTTAACCTAACCTTGGAGCTAAATTGATTTTTGCGAAATTATTAATTTATATGCATAAGATATTACAATATGATAGATGTGGACTGATGTGGATAGATGATATAAATTTTTTGTAAAATTATTGAAAAAAGGGGAAAATTTATAATCGCATCATACAACACACTCAAGGATCGACATCAAGATCGACATCAAAGGACGTTTATGAAGAACTTGCATTAGTTCCGAATTTCGCCACATGCCGAAAGATCCGGGTACTACCTACTGAAAGACTAGTATTTTCACAGAACAGTAGTTTTTACTGTTCTGTGAGTATTTTTTTTCGTGTTTGGGCACGTTTGATTCGTGTTGAAAAATACTTTCCATACGTTAAAAACAACCGACTTCAAAAACAGAAAAGTAAAAAATTAAAAAGATTTGATATTACGTATTAATTAAGTACTACGTATATTATTTAGATGAGCTATTTAGGTCTGAAGTCGGTGACAAGCACTTAGTATAAAAGCCCGTGTAAGCCGATAAGTTTTATGGTCTAAGATCCTAATATAGGTCGACTATCACCGGCGTGATAACAGAATGAGACCAATTTTATAATAAATTTAGCGTATTAAAAAATGTATTAAAAATGGGTTTACTGGGAAAATCCTGGACAGGATATTTTTTAATTAATTATTAAAAAATCTTTTATTTTCATTTTTTATTAATTGCAGTTTTGAGATAATAAACAAACTTTTTAACTTTTACTTAAAATAATAAACTTTTTCTAAGAAAAAATGTTAAATAATGTTTAAAAACAGTTTTTTACACTTGAGACACACATTTTCTTAAGAAAAGCATTAAAAAGTGATTTATGATGAATGATAAGAATACCACGATTTAGAAACAATTCAAGAACAACTCATGTCTTCAAATACGTATATAATAAATAGTAGGCACCTAACCTTATATAATACCTACCTATAATAGTAGGATATTATATCACTTATTTCCTACCTATGTTTAGTTTCAAGTTATATAGGAATAATTTTGAAATAAAAATACACTTAAAATAAATATTTATAATTATATATCAATTATTCACATCTCGATTTAAACGCTATCATAAAACAATATGAAAATATAAAGGAACACAACTTTGGTTATAATTACGTTTCTTGAAAATCTACAACTAATCACAACTAGAATAACTTGAGGAGCATTGTATAAAATATGCAAATAACACTTAAATGCAATGTTGCACCCGAGTTGTCGGTGTCCCTTTGTTCTGCAGGTTTCTCCTCATTCCTCATTTCTTTCCATTTAGCTTTCTGTTGTTTGGAACCAGTTAATTTTCCATACCTATATTCTGCACATTGGAGTGTTACAGTTGGCGGTATGCCAGGGAAGATTAAACGGGAACTTTTCCTTTTAAATGCTGCTGATCCTCTCATCGTTTCTTCTTCGTGTCCATTTACGTACCAACGAATTTCAGACTCAGGAGCGCCGCGGCAATACGCCTGCATGTCATCACCTTCACCGAACTCTTCACTTAACCCTTCGATTGTCGGTTGCCTATGTTTATGTCCGTGCACTTCCATGTATGAGGTGCGTGACTCAAACTTATACTCAGGTACATCTCTTTCAATATCACACCTGTACAGACCGGTAGCTTCTTCAGTCAACGCTCCAAGTTTTAGCTTACAAGCTGTCGGTCCACATTCCACTAGCTCTATTCTGCCAACTCCTAGAATGGGGAACGATCTCGTACTCGGGGTGGAACCTGGTTTGTAACGGAAGAATTCGATGGGTCCTTTAAACCAGCTGAGGAGGGTGAAGTTGGCGTCGTAGCGGCACTCTATTTCTACTTCATCCTGTCCTGGTGGAACAACTTGAGGTATAATCAGGTCGGTAATATTAAATGGTCGAGCTTCGATAACCACACTAGCCAATAAGACTAATGCGAACGTTAGCATGGTGCCGGGACGCGCGCGCGCACGACACTGCTCCCTCTGACTCTGACGCGGTCTTAATTAAACAGTTTATTAAACTCCAACACTTAACCGTTGAACTGATCACAGTGAATGCGACGAATTTTTTGTCAGTACTAATTGATAGACAAATGTATAATTGCTTATTGCCAGGGGTAGCTATTAATTTGGGGGTTCCCTTTGAATTAGTTACGCTGTGATCACATAGTTGTAGATAGTAGAGTTATGTAAGTTTTATTACTAAGTAGAAAATTACTTCGCAGCAATGTCGAAACAGATGTTTGTTAACCAGTTCATGGTGCAATTTATTTTTTCCGCGAATATAAACGTTAACCACGCTTCACATATTGTTGACAATAAAACCATGGGATGTCTTTTACTGCGCTTACGCAGCGAAAGGGTTTAAGGTGGCGCGGCGGCTTATTGTCCAAATTACATAAAATGTGTCATCCATTTCGCGAGATTAGTACATCTGATGAAGACATTCAGATTTGGTGAGTAGGTAAGTATATATGGGAGTAGTAAATGCGGGTTATATGTATGAAGGTTCGTACAACGTCTGTTTCTTGAACTGTCGGAAGCATAAATCATCTTAAGTAAAAGTGCCGAAACCCCTCTGTGTAGAGCAATTGCGAACAATCATTGTGTTTTAGGGTTCTTTATGTAAACGGTACTAAGCACCCTGTTTATTTCTACTATATTTTTTAGTTTTTACACAATTCAAGATAAAGAGTTAGGTACTTGGAATTTTATTGGTATTTTCTTTTTATAATGAAATTACTTAAATAAGAAGTACTTTTTAATTTTTTTGCCTCTAATATTAAATCTATAGCCTGATTATGATTATGAGCCTATTGTATATAATGTATTTTTTATTTATTTAATGTAATGGCTCTATACTAATATTATAAAGCTGTAGAGTTTGTTTGTTTGAACGCGCTAATCTCAGGAACTACTGCAGGTACGATTTGAAAAATTCGTTCGGTGTTACATAGCCCATTTATCGAGGAAGGCTATTAGCTATATATTATTATGCTGAGACCAACAGGAGCGGGTTATTGGTGTCTATGCTGCTAGTATGCTACTGCTATTTTTTACCAATCTAAGTTACGAATTATTTTAACTATTTGCTATTCTCATTTGTAGTGTTTTACCGTACTGTAGTTTCTTGTCTAACTTAATCAGATATACCTATGCTTCTCACTAGAGTTAACACCTGTAAAATCACTCATAAACAATCATTTATGATTAAAACACTGAATCTTAAATAAATAATCGAATAGAATCTTACAGAAAACTAACCTTTCGGTCATTATAATTATGAATATTGATGGTCTACTTCTTAAACCCGCAACTAAGTACCTATTAACGCTGTTAAAATTCGATTAAGGTAATAATGTTATTTGTGATTCACAATAACAATGTCATTTAGTATCAGAGTCATTATTTAAATGCGATATTCATCGGGGTATAAAATTTTCCACCTACGTTTTTGAATCATAACTTCAGAAGTAACTATACCTAGACGTTTCAGAGAAAAATAGATACCTAGACAAATCCCGAAACACAATCTCTTCGCGGAAGGATTGGTTTATCTTAGGTTTGGTAAAAGTCATCGGGCAATTCCCGAAATACATTTGAATGAAGTCAGCAGCAGTATCGATTAAGACGCCTCAGCTAGACCGACTGACGAAAATTATTTAGTAAAAGGCCGAATTATTACATTTATTTGGGCTTAGACAAAGTCATTATGCCAGACCTTAGGTTTGACCAGTCCCGACCAGAGTGCCCGAGCTTCGGAGTTTGACTATAAAGTAATATTATATACTTAGTCTGTAACCTAGTAAATAATCTTAATCTTTCTGTAGAGTTGCACATCAAGCGGAAATGAGAAGAAGGTAACTATGGCGGTGTAATTTTTAAATATTATGACACTTTTCTTAAAAACAGCAGAAACATACACTCCTACTTTCTTAGTTCTTCATGCTTTTTAATTTCAAGAAATATATTTGTCTAAGACCTAAGTAACTAATTGAGGGAAATAAATAGAGTTACAAATCGAATCGCTAATTGCAATTTAGAAGTTCGAATGAGATTGCCTGATCTTTTATACTAAGAATACAATCAGGTTCATTTACATCGGGATTCGAAAAATCATTGACATTTTAGGGGTCGCATGGATCTGGCGTGCGCCCACGCGTCGGAAGCAAGACATTACAATTTTATTAGCGGTAATCTTCTTAAGTGTTATCAGCCTAATTGAATAATGCATCGCCATAGCTACCGGACTTTGTTTTAATATTTCCATACAAGCTGGATTGCCGGGTTTTGAATACCAAGG
>CAJQZN010022819.1:0-27856 GCA_907164685.1 Colias eurytheme | reverse complement strand
ACATAATTTATTCAAGGCCTAGGCAAATGGCAAAAGTCAAAACGCTTGTCATCTATTCGTATAGAAATGGTCCGGTGTGAACAGAGTTCACTAAATTCTAGGACCTTTAAAACTACAAAATTTCATATCCAGCAGAAAATTAGTAAAATTGTTCAAAGGATTACTAAAAATAAAATACAAAATTAACTGTCATTCCGGTACGTGAATTAAAAAACATATTCCAGGTTATAAATAAATAAAAAAAATAGGTGATTTCGCGATTAATACTGAAACGATAAGTTTTATCATAAAATCATTTAGGTGTGAAGTGATTTAAGAAACGTGTGCATAATATTATAAGGATGGGATGAGTTTATAAATCGTAATATCTTAGAAAATGGTAGGAAGCTACATCTTAGGGAAATAATGTATTGATTCTTTTGTATAGATAATTTTATGATCTACAATTTGGGTAAAAGACGTGGTTATATGATAAAACTTACCGTTTCGGTAAAAATCACGAAAAACCTATATATTATCTATTGACTTTTAGGAAAATTTTTTTTCCTAGTAACAGAAGGTTGGGAAATTTTAATATATTTTTGAAGTGAAACTTCTTTAGGCGCGTTGAGAGTAAAATTTCAAGGTCGCATCATAACAATACCGTAACGTCATGGAGTAATTCAACGATTTTGGTATCTTATAATCTTGCCAAAGAAGTGGGCTATTTAGCACCGAAATAAATTTTCAAATCGCACCAGTAGTTCCCGAGATTAGCGCGTTCAAACAAAAAAAAACAAACTCTTCAGCTTTATAATATTAAGTATAGATTGTGTTTTTAATAATTTTACCAAATTTCGGCTGGATGGGAATTTTGGTAGTGGTCGTCGTCGTCCTTGGTAGTGTGACCGAAACATTAGCAAAACGTCGCTTATATCAATTAGTATCAATAGCGGATTCTATTCTCTAGCGTTTCTGCCACTTGTCTAGAGGCCCAGAGATTAAAGTTTTGTCACAACGCCCTTGTATGCTATTCTGTAAACTTAGACTTGTTATTAATTTTCATAATTCCCAAAATAATTCAAGTAAAAATATATTATATTTCGTTAATAAGTAAATAAATAATTCGAGTAAATGTCTGATAAGTTAATTATAATGGTGTTCGAATCACTCGAATTATTCCTATACATAGATGTTTTGATTCGAATAAATCTGAAAATGATCTGACGTTCTGGCAACGAGAAAAGTGTATTGCTTTTTAATAAAATATTTTGAGATTTATGTGAGAAAAATTGTCAGTCCTACATCTCCTCCAGGGGGGCCCCCAGACAATGGGGGGCCCTGGGCACTGGCCCCCTGTGCCCCTATGGTAAAGACGGTAATGTTAATGTTTCCGGTACATTATGTTACAATTAATGATAATTTTGCTAAGCGGTACGACGGACATGACGATTGTTACAATGTTGTGACACGCTACTGTAGTTAATTAAATGAATAAACGCTCAAATAAGTCTTTTCAGCAAGGCTTTATATGCTGTTTAAAACGAATCGATTACTGCCTTTGACGCTAGACGCTCACCCGCCTAGTGTAACTAGTAGGTAATCTATGAACTATGTCCACATGTATGTTCGGTATGGTTAGGTATAATTTGCCCGTCGATGTGTAAGATTATATTTTGTATATTTCGATACTTTACGATACGGTTTTGTACTTATTGTTAATGGAAGTTTAGAAAATAGCAGTTATTCGCGTATTTTGTATCTATGTCTTACCTTTCATATTTAATGCATGAATGTTTTCGTTTAAAATTTATATCTACATTATAAACAAAATATAAACCTAAAATATCACATACATATAGGTATATTGTAAATATTCAATATACATAAATTAGTATTAGTAAATATTTAAAAGCAGCGTAGAATAAAATCAATATACTTTTCAATATAGCATAACATACCTACAGTACCTAGATACACTTTACTCAATGTAACGAAGTGTTTCCGTGTTTTCTTTATTTTTACGTTCCTGAGTACTACGAATAATATAATATTTCTCTTGTGACCTATCACCTATCCCAAATTAATACGTTCGAATTATTCATTACATTGACTAATACTTGTAGATACTATTCTAAGGAAAATCAATTTCCTTCTTGTGACCGAGTGAACATAAACTTGAATCATTTTACAAATTATCTAAATAATCACTGTTCTAATCAGGGAATAAACATCGAAACTGAGCTATTGAGGAACCAAAAAGTTCATCGACTTGTGAAATCTACCAACCAGCTTCGTGGACATGCTTATGGTCTTGTTTTACCCTCACAGGCATTCCTTAATAAATTAGGTCTTATAATGATGCTGATGACGATGTTCTTTATTATACTTAAACATTGTCATAGAGATCTCAACACTCAAACCCCAAACATGACTTAATGATGATAATGTTTTTAACCAATTATGATGATGATAAAACTTGTACATATTCTTATATACCCGGGGGTCTCCCCAAACTTGACATAATGTTTACTATTATGGTGTCGTCGATACAACTTCAACATATTCCTATTTACCACCTGGGGTGTCCCCAAACATGACAAATATTTTCAATTATGATGCTGGTGATAATAGTGACATTTTCTTATATACCACCAAACATTTCCAGGTTGGCGGCAGCGCAGGAGGCGGCGGGCGCGCAGGCTCGCGCGGCGCCAGCTGATACCATGGGCGGCGCGCACCAGCCCGCTACTCCGGGGCCCAGCTCGCTCTTTATATTCTCCGACGAAAATCCTATACGGAGGTGAATATCTGAACAACTATGTAATGATAAAATAAGCCGCATTTTAGATAAATAGACATAGAACTGACTGGCACAGACTTTGCTATAAAAACACGTATTAGGTAGTTTTTTTTATGAATTGGCAAAGATTTGAAACTGATTGTTGTTGTAATTTATTTTATAACTTATATAAATTATCAAAAGAAAACGCATCATTATTAATTTTTACATACTAGGTGTTATAAACGTAGTATTCATGTATAGGTAGGTAATAATAAAATGCAATTCACAAATACATGACGTGTCACCACATCATACAATATCTACACAATTTGTCAGCTAATAACGTCTTCTCTTAAAGATTTTAGCTAGAAACTTGTGAATATTAATATTAACTAGACCCTGGTTCACCATCAGTACAGATTAACATGACATACCCACGCGGTAGGAATCCTTAATGCTTACCTAATACATATTTAACAAGCGTCGTTTTTCGCATGCATTTTGTAAACAAAGCTTTGCGAGTGTCTTTGTACGTCTACAGAAGCCAACTATTTTGCTTTTACGCTACGACTTTTTCTTTTCTGTTCTACTTCTTTCGTCACGTTGTAACTGTTTTTAATGTGAAAGGGTAGAGTTTAGGGTAAGGGTGAGTTGTAATTATCATCTCTTAGATAGAATAAAATGTTGTGAATTAAAATAAATTACTAGTATATTGAGAGCTTTAATTTAAACTATTAATAATATATTAGATAGCTACCTAGTTACGTATTTTAAACATTAAATAAATCTATAACTCTAATTCTGTAGATGTTTAATGTTATCATCAACAGGATTTGAATTATCCTTGTTTCAATTAGTAAGTGATGACACTAATTGAAACAGAAATAGTATCCTTATACTTCAAATTTAAATAAAAATTATAAGGTGCCACTTTTGTATCGTGCAGCAGAATCCAACGAAACATCAACATAACAAAAAAAAATGCTGTACCTGACTTAAAGTCTATTTCTCGGGATGATGTTTAGATTATAAAAACTCTATCTTCAGGCTTTAATCTACACACATTACACTTATTTTAAACATCTTACCATAATTTGAAACCACCAACACGTTTCCTTCAAACTGAATTATGTTCCCCCGATTGTAACATATTCGATCCATTGACGCTTCATTTAATGGCATTTAAACCTCGTATAATCGGAAAGTAATGCAATCGTGAGCCTCACGGTCTCATTACCAACGTAATTACATTCAACGTTGAGTAGGAAATGACATCCAATTTAAATCTAACGTAGCTATATGTCGGGATAAAATCACTGAGAACCCTCTTGACTAGGTTTTAATATGAATTAAAATTTTAGTGGGCTGTGTTAAAATGTGTGAGGTGTTTGTCACTATTATGAGTTTCGTTAAGACGTCTCACGTCACATAAATGTATGGTGTTTTTGTGAGATCTAATCACAAGAAAAATACAAGAAATTGTAGATATATTTACATTTATCATATTTTACACTAACTGATAGTTTACTTTTTTGTGACTTAGGGCCGATTTTTCAATCCTTAGTTAGAACTTATTCATCGAATATCGTATCATACAACCATTTTAAAAATGTGTTACTTGCCCACTGTTTGACAGTTTTTACACAGGTTTTTAGGTGACATTTGTATATTATTGTGTAATACTTTATTGGACGGATAAAATTTAACCAAGGATTGAAAAATCAGCCCTTAATAATTTATATTTGTACAACTTAATATTATATACTTTTGGATAATATTACTAGACGGACATGATATTATGTGTAATTTCTATTAAAAGAAAAATGAATTTCATTTTTCTTGATTCTAAGAAATATTACATAGTAGGTACCACAGCTAGAATAGTTCAACTTGAACATTTTCAAAACCTCTATACTTCCATTCGAGTATTATCAAAACTGTTATCAATTCCAGGTATACAAAGTTCATTATCGAGTGGCCGCCTTTCGAGTACGCGGTGCTGCTCACCATCATCGCCAACTGCGTGGTGCTGGCGCTGGAGGAGCATCTGCCAAACGGCGATAAGACCATCTTAGCACAGAATCTGGTACGTACGAATGGACTATGTTTATTATACAATTTAAGATTTTGGACTGTTGTGTTTTTTTCATGTGATAGTGTAAAAAGTGACGTTTATTAGAGACATATCTACCGTTTTCGAATCAGAATGAACTAGTAAGATGTATTCGAAAAACTTAAGAATGTGTATATCTTATAACTTTTGTGTTATTCTCTGTTGTTAATGTTTTTAAAAGTATCTCCATAGGAGACAATAATTATTAATTATTGCGTTTACTACATATTTAGCCCATATAATAATTTCCTGAGAACTGAAACAAGCCTTTTCTTCGGCTATTCCACGTACAGATATTCCATAATCTGAGTTTATGCTGAAAACTAAGAGATGCTATATTATTCCACATATGCATATATTTCTAATAAATTGTTTTTTGTTTGTTACAGGAAAAGACCGAGGCGTACTTTTTAGGAATATTTTGTGTAGAAGCCTCGTTAAAAATTTTAGCCTTAGGTTTTGTTTTACACAGGGGATCGTATCTTAGAAACATTTGGAACATAATGGATTTTTTCGTTGTAGTAACTGGGTAAGTATTGTTTGTTTTATTTACTATCTTAATCATCACTTCATAGCATGTCAGAAAAGTTACGATTTGGAAGGTGCCGACTTAAAGTTGCCACTTGTTTACACTTAACATAGGTGCCAAAAAGGCGATCGTAACACAGAATTGGCGCAGAATAGAATAGTTAAGTTAGGTAAGGTTGGGGTGACTCAATTTAAATATTCAATAACAAAAACTAGGTCGATGACGATTTTCGCCGAATACAACGTGGACGTTGACCTGCGGATGCTGCGCTCGTTCAGAGTGCTTCGACCGCTCAAGCTCGTCTCGCGGATACCAAGTAATTCACAGTAATTGGCGAAAAGTTCACATATAACCTTATTATTGTTACTATATTGTTCTAGAATTTTCGCTAGTTTTTCGATTCCGAACTCTTTGACGTAGAATTAAGCGCTAGTTTTAAAAATAGAACTTTTGACTTTTTTAGTGACGAATGTAGCGTCGAGTTCCTGCCATTTGCAAGATTTAAAAAATTGTCATAAAATAGATGCGTGGTTTTAAATTTTTGTGGATTCTGGACGATGCTAAATGTACTTCAAATTATGTCTAATAAATGTTGCATAATAGAGAAATATTTGTTACGTTTATTGTGTTTGTAGGTGTTTACAGATTAAAAGCTAATTTTATGTAAGAATTTAGTTAAAACACGATTTACATAGGTGTGATTAAATGTAACGCATTTAGATTAAAAGTTTGTACCGAATAAAGTGTGTTTAGCTAAACGATAATGATGTAACTAGCTATACGACCATAGATCGTAGATTTGTTTTACATAGAGGAATGTGCTTGTTTTTTATTTTCTGAATACACTGAATGTTCCAGTTCGTTTTTATTTACGCACTTGCGAGACGAAGACATATAAAAAGTTCTTTACGATGCGTAAGTAGTTTGTTTTTAGTTTGTCTAAACAAGCATATTCTTTTGTAGTAATTTTATCGTTAAGTTAGATGCTAGTACAAGCTATAGTATCGAGTGATATGTGTTTGGCAGTATCATCACGCAGATGCCGGTGGTCGCGCCCGACGTCGACTTCAGGACCTTGCGTGCCATTAGGGTGCTGAGGCCCCTTAAATTAGTATCGGGCGTTCCTAGTGAGTTTATAGTTCATTTTTAGTTTAGCACCTTTAGCATCACTGGCACTAGTTGTTTGTCTATAGTCCTACGTTCTGCAAAATATGCCATTCCCCCTCTTACCATTCTAGCTTTGAAACTAATGTCTGACCACGTATTTTTCACTTTTGATATTTTGCAAAACTAGCGACGTTTCATCACGATTAGTGATTATTTACCTGTAATGCTTTTATTATTATTGTATCTCGTCTTCGATTTATATTAAATAGAAAAATTAAGAGAAATTATCTGTCCTCGATTGGCTTAATTTATTTGATTTGATCATCAAAATTACTTATAGTATCATTTAGACATGCGATATTTCAAAAGTTTATCAACTTCTCCACATTCATATAAAGTTTTCCTTGAATCGGTCATCAAAATATATTTTGAAAGATCTTCTTGATGCATATTATTAATGTTTTTCTACGCAGGTCTGCAAGTTGTATTGAAGTCCATCATCAAGGCGATGGCCCCGTTGCTACAGATAGGCCTCTTGGTGCTTTTCGCAATTGTCATATTCGCCATTATTGGCCTCGAGTTTTATTCTGGGGCTCTCCATAAGACTTGCTATAGTTTAGAAGATATTAGTGAGTATTCATAAATTGTTACATAAAATAAGCTCTGTTTAGTGTAAAGACTGGTATTTATTGTATCTAAATGTTCCATTTAAAATCATAAACATAATAATTACCACCAAATGTAATAATTATTTGAATAAAGACAACTCAAGTTTATTACAAAACAAGTTATTACATTTGTCGCGTTGTGTGCACTCGACGTAAACATTAGGTATTGACCTACTTTGCTTAGTTCCTTAATGAAGTCAGTATTACTTCGATCCAAGCACCAACTTACTTATCGTTAATTGTAAATATTAAAAAGTTTTCATTGTCCTATATTTATCAGTTTATAATTTCATGGTACCCATTTCCAAATTAAGAATTCAAAGCTCGTTTCCTTTTTAATGAATTAATTGTTTCAATTAAAATAGACATTTTTCATTTTGTTGGATCGGTTTACAAGATTATCTATTTAATTATGAACAATTTGCACTAATTATAGTGAATAAAGATAATTATTATTAATCAAAATGACACGTTATTAACCAAAGTACGTCTGTAGCTAAAAAGTTCCTCATCATCATACATTCTACCCGTTAGACTAATTATTTATTTATATCCAGAGTAGTTTATGAAAACATCACAATCACGCTATATTTGAATCCTAAATTAAACGTAATTTATAAAATGCTTCTCACAAAGACTATAGATTAATAATAAGTATCTTCGCCTTCGATTTATAACTAATAAACAACACATAAAAAGTAGGTATATATAATCATCATTATCATCCCATATATTATGTTCCCATCGCAGGGAAACGGGCCTTCTATGAAAGTCCACATATCTGTAACTACTAAACAACTCAATACTCAGATCATTATAACTGAAACACTAAATTCTAGATGAAATAGTGAACAACGGAAACACTACAACAAATACATTTAATATCTACTGAACAACACAATACCCAGAACACTAATAACTTCAACAATATTGTAGATGGCAAAATACTACTGGTATTTTTATTTTATGTGAGAAAAATATTGATTATAACACCTTTAAATTACCATAATATACGATCAAATAAACATATTTGATTTAATTTGATTTTGATTTGATTAGATGAAATAGTGAACGACGGAGATGAAAAAAAACACATATCTAACCGAAACACTAATTCCAGATGAAATAGTGAACGACGGCGACAACCCAACGCCGTGCAACGCGGACAACGAGACGCTGGCCCCGTACGGCGCGCACGTGTGCACGTACGACAAGAGCACGTGCCTCGAGAAGTGGGAGGGGCCCAACCGCGGCATCACGTCCTTCGACAACATCGGCTTCGCTATGCTCACCGTCTTCCAGTGCATCACTATGGAGGGCTGGACTGCTATACTTTATTGGGTAACTAGCAACATTAAGATCGGTGACAATTCTAACATCATCCATATGTTTTTCTACAGCATTAGGATTACATTCAACTTTGCTGTTATCTGTTTCTACTGTTGCTTAAGTAACTGTAAGTCATAAATCACTTATTGTATTATCCTTTATTGACTTTACTGTAAGATGTGTGAGGTTTCTAGCTGTAAGGAAATTGAATATTAATTCCTTAATTGTTACTTGAGGTGATTTTCTTTCAATAACCTGATTGTGATACTACAAGTTAATGCTTTGTTTCAGACGAATGATGCATTAGGTAGTACGTTCAACTGGATTTACTTTGTGCCTCTCATAGTATTGGGTTCATTCTTTATGCTCAACTTAGTTCTCGGTGTTCTTAGCGGGTATGTATACAGCATCGTCAGTAGAATCATCAGGTTAACGCCTTCATGCTTTATTTTTATTGTTTTTGTTATCTTTCTGTTCGATTTATTGAGTTTTATGATGTTTAGAGAGTTCTCTAATGAAAGAACTCGAGTCGAACGTCGAGCTCAGTTTCAAAAGGAAAGAGCGAGGCAAATGTTCAATCAAGACTTCACCGGGTACATTAACTGGATAACAGAAGCAGGTGTGAAGTGTGATTTGTATGACGCTCGGTGATTTTGTTTTGCTACGTGCTAATATTGTGCTCTATGACATTCAATACTAATTGTCTAATTATAACGCCAATTAAAACTAAGTTTTTAATCTATTTTCAGTTTTGTTTGTTTCCGTTTTATTATCATTAACATTCGTTCATTAATATTAGATTTTTAAGACTTCACTTGTTCTAATGAAATATTTAATGAAACATCGTTTTTTAACATTATTTATGCTAAAATCATTCTAGTTAGACCCGTAGCATGTGTATCATGTCGCTATTTTTCCAGTGAGTTTGCTAAAGAAAGAGAGAAAGTAGAAAATAGACAAGAATTTCTTAAAATAAGAAGACAGCAAATGCTAGAGAGAGAACTCAACGGTTATGTTGAGTGGATTTGTAAAGCAGGTAAGATATTTTTAATGTTATAGAATTTGACACAGCGCATGCTGTTGTTAACATTTTAACAAGAAATTATATCTTACAGAGGAAGTAATATTAGCAGAAGAAAGAACAACAGAAGAAGAAAGGATGCATATAATTGAAGGTAAAGGTTTAATTATTAACTCAGTGTTATTTTACAAAAAGAAATCATCACATCAGACTTCACAAGTAGGCTTAAGAAACGTTAATGATTCTTCATAATATGCACATTACTGATTTCCAGCTCGAAGAAGAGCAGCAGCAAAGAAAAAGTTAAAAAATCTAGGAAAAAGTAAAAGTACAGATACAGAAGAGGAGGAACAGGATGAAGATTGTGGAGATGACGGTCAGTTGACAACTTTCCCGATCACTCGTTATTGTTGTGTTGTGGTAGACCATCGACGACATTTTAGTTTGTTTTATTTCACCTTATTGAACTAAATTCATTTCAGTAGTGACGATTTGAAAGGTTTTTATTTAATGGCTCTTCTATTGTCGAGTAAATTTTAATTCCAATTAAGGAAAAGTAAACTAACTTCTGATCTGTTACTATTAGGTATTGTAAATACGAATTCTAATTTAGTTTGTCATTTTCAAACATCGTAAAAATGAATGTTGCATGCCTTATCTATTGCCAATATCTAAAAATCTTTAACTCATCCGTCATTACGTACTCGTACTGTATTTTGTGTGTTGGTTGTTTACAGTTCCAAAGAAAAAGCAAGGTATGGGATCAAGCGTGGCGCTGGTAGAATATTCCTTTTCATCTTCTATGTAGTTTAACTAGATTAGAAATAGATGTAGGATTTTAGTGATCCCTATTCAATAATCATAAAGTTCAATTACAGTTCTACCCTTTTTTATTTAATTTAAAATAGATACATTTTATTTTACCAAAGTTTATCCAATTTCTATAGCCACAAAAGATCACCTTACCCTTAGTCTAAAGCTTTACTACCATAAGCTATATAAAAAAGAAAGTTACCTTAAAACGTAACATTTAAAGTAATTTTCTGAATGTTAAATATATATTAGACGTCCCACGGGGGTAGTTGAACGAGATTTATACGTGACACAAGGTTCATGTTGCAACCGAGATTGAATTTCGATATCCAACGCGATAAGTCCAATTACTCGCACGGATCTAAATTTGGCTTCGATTAAAATAAATAACCTTACCAACTAAAACTATAATGGACTAGACTTGACATGCTTATTTAAATGAAAAATATTTTTACAGTAGAATATAGTTTTTAAGCTTAGTGACCAACCATTATAATACATGTGCGATTATTACTGCAGGGTTTTTGAAAAGCAAAACGCGATCAGCCGGCAAGTGTGCGGACTTCTGGAGAGCGGAAAAAAGGTTTCGCTTCTGGATCCGGCACACTGTTAAGACGCAGTGGTTCTATTGGTTCGTCATCGTGTTGGTGCTCTTCAATACAATATGCGTAGCTGTCGAGCACTATAGGCAACCTAAGTGGCTTACTTCGTTTTTATGTGAGTATTCATGATGATTTTGTTACTGTGATGTATCCTAATTGTTCTGTTTATTCAACTTTGATTTTGTTTCAGACTATGCCGAATTTGTGTTCTTGGGGTTATTTATGATGGAGATGTGGGTAAAAATGTATGCTTTAGGTCCTCGTATTTACTTCGAATCGTCATTTAACCGCTTCGATTGTGTTGTCATTTCGGGCTCCATTTTCGAAGTGGTCTGGTCCGAAGTAAAAGGAGGATCATTTGGTCTGTCAGTCCTTAGGGCTTTAAGGTTGTTAAGGATATTTAAGGTAAGATTGAATTTTACTATTTACATATGATTTGGTTTTTAATCAATATTATACTTCACTATTTATTTTACAGGTCACAAAATATTGGTCGTCTCTTCGTAACCTTGTGATATCTCTTCTGAACTCAATGAGATCAATCATCTCTCTATTGTTTCTCCTATTCTTGTTCATTCTTATATTTGCACTTCTCGGAATGCAGTTATTTGGTGGACAGTTTAATTTCGAAGAAGGTACACCACCAACCAACTTCAACACGTTCCCAATTGCTTTACTCACTGTCTTCCAGGTAACTTTGGGTGATACAAATGTAAATGAATTTTTATATGGAAATATTACTTCACTATAACCATTTTTATATTTCCAGATCTTAACAGGGGAGGATTGGAATGAAGTAATGTATTATGGTATCCAATCTCAAGGAGGGATTCAAAAGGGGATGTTGTATTCGTTATATTTTGTCATCCTTGTACTGTTCGGGAACTATACGCTGCTAAACGTGTTCCTTGCTATCGCTGTTGATAACTTGGCCAATGCTCAGGTACAGTAGTTACAATTATATTTTCAAATACATGAAAATAGATGATACTTCAGTCGAGTTAACGTTACATGTTATATTTAATGTGGTATCGACTTAAGTAGAATCTACGATAAAATACAGCACTATAATGTTGTGTGTTGACTGTTTCCGCCCTCCTGTATATTTGACGCTGCTTGCGTGTAAATGTCGCGTTCTGTATTTACAGGAATTGACCGCAGCTGAGGAGGAACAGGGCGAGGAGGACAAGGAGAAACAATCTCAGGTAATTGGTTTCTGAATCACAGCACTTTGCGTTAGGAATATGCTTTGTGCCACAGTCGAGACTCGTAGCCTAAGTGTAGTAGTTGTTGTATGGACGCGATTGGTTTGCAAAATTTAAAATTTACATACAACAACAAATTTTTCGGCTAATTAGGAATTGCAGAAAGAAATGGATGCGTTACACGCGGTTGATGGAGCTCCAAGTGAAAAAAGTCCAGCATCGGCTAGGAAGGTAAAGAAGATCAGTGGTGGTGCTAAGCTGTGCTTACCGTGCTCATTGGTTTTGTCGACTTAAAATATTGTTGACTTCTATGGTTCATCGCCACTTATCGTACCCAGCAGCAAAGTTCAGCCAGCGACGGCATATTTTAATAATACTCTACATGTTTTTTTTTTCTTCACACACATCTTAACTTTATTTTTCTGTATTATAGAAAATCCAACAATATTTTAAGTTAATTCGTTCATTATCGGATCGATGTTGCTTCTGTGGGCCGATTATTTTTAGGATTCTAATATGATTTTCAATTTTAGGAACATAGTTCTAGAAAACTGTACCATTATACATATTGTTTCATTTATCGAATTCACGAGTACAGTTTATTCATACCATTTCAATTATCATTTAATTTCTAGAAATGCATGTTGAAGGATAAAAAATCACTCAAATTTTATTAAACAAATTGATTATTATTTCAAATAGTGTTAAATGATTATCATTATTGGAAAATTAAATGTATATTTTCAAAAATTATTAAATCGGTAAACCTTTTGATGAGATACGTCAATTAAATAACTATGAAAATGCATCAATTTGCTTCGGCAATTTTTAAAATGTATGCCTTTTTTAGAAGGAAGAAGCCAAAAAAGAGGATGAGGAAGTACCAGATGGACCAAAACCAATGCTGCCATATTCGTCCATGTTTATTTTGTCACCTACGAATCCGTAAGTGTTGCAATTTAATTATTTGTATTTTATAATTTTATCTGAGTTTTGTAATATTACCTTAATACTTGTTTTTATTTACAGAATTAGACGAGGCGCACACTGGATTGTAAATTTAAGATATTTTGATTTTTTTATCATGGTAGTTATATGTATGAGTTCCGTGGCGTTAGCAGCAGAGGATCCCGTAGTTGAAGATAGTGACAGGTATGATGATATTTCATATTTTTCAATATAAATTATAAACTCATTGATAACTCTTCTAGGGATTTTCAACCTTAATTATTACTCTATTATTGTTATTGATGCGACCATTGTTTACATCTTCATTCTCTTTCATATTATGATTATGCTGATACTATTATATCATCTTGATTTCAATTCTTTACGAATGACTTTACATTTAATTGAGAAAAACTTACACACATTCCTTAGTTGTACTTTTGCTATACATTCCGTCAATATCTTTACGATTCACATAAATAACGTGTCTTAAATCCTCATTATTCTTGTACAATTTGGTATCTTTCCATATATCATCACTTATACATTTTCGTTTGTACCTACTTATGTTGTCAATTATTTTACTATTCTCAACGTTTTTAACTAAATTTTTCTTCGTATTGTGCACTTCTTTTATCATTTACTTCACTATTGTCACCACCATCCCCAGAAACAAAGTACTAAACTACTTCGACTACGCGTTCACGGGCGTGTTCACCGTGGAGATGCTGCTGAAGATCGTGGACCTCGGCATCCTGTTCCACCCGGGCGCGTATCTGCGCGACCTGTGGAACATCATGGACGCCGCCGTCGTTATATGCGCCCTTGTCAGCTTCGGTTTTGAGATCGGGTTAGTGTGTTTTAGATTGAACTAATGTTTTTCTTACTGCTGATTTCATTACTTTTGTGATTTATACAGTGCACTTACAGATATAACTAATGTTACATATTTTTTAAGGCTGAGTTGATATTTGTTGATCTATGAAATATCAGGCATTCTTTGATCTTTATTCGGCATTTATTTCATGTTAGTCGATAACTATGAAACCAAATTCTTGTAAGATATAATTCTTATCAATTGCACGCCTCATAAGCGAAGCGTTGAGGTGGGTACTACTGTCACTTCGCGCAAAACATCTGATTTTTCAAACTTAAAATGTCTTTATGTATCATACATTGCACTTGTAAGATAATACATACACACACATATTAAGAAAAAACACTATTTTTAACGTTCATGATATTTTTGATGTCATTTTTGTTATTTAAACTAGTTAAAAAACAGTTTAAAAAAGTTCTGTCTTGGACGTCCGTGTGTCTGTATGTGCGGATCCTTTTTCTTGTTAACACGATAGCGACCGAAATACTTTACTAATCGAGTCTTTTTTTTTCTCTTACGCTTGAGTATGCTCAGGAATAGAACCCTTTCATTTTTCAGGGTCTGATTCGATGTGGTTTAATTGTTATTAAATAAACAAAAATAATAATTAATAAATATTTATTAAAAAAAAAAATTATGAGGCGTGCACTTTTGGATTTTCCAAATTATTTTTTTTTATTAGGTGCTTACTTGATATTTTTGGAATTCTTAAAATATCTAAAAATTTCTTATTTTCCTAATTAGAAAGGATATCATAATCATCTCTCAAATAGGAATACAGTAAGCTATAGAGTCAGTATCGAAATTTTAATGATATGTTGTTTTTGTTACAGAGGCATAAAGAAAGGGGCGGGGCAGAATCTGTCCACAATAAAGTCGTTAAGAGTGTTAAGAGTGCTCAGACCTTTAAAAACTATTAAACGTGTTCCCAAGTTAAAAGCAGTGTTTGACTGTGTTGTGAACTCTTTGAAAAATGTCATAAACATTCTCATTGTGTATATATTGTTTCAATTCATATTCGCTGTAATTGCAGTTCAACTTTTTAATGGTAAATTTTTTCACTGCAACGATATTAGTAAGAATACTTTTGAAGACTGCCAGTGAGTATCAGTTTTTGTTTATTTTTTTAGGTGTAAGCTAGATGTAATTAGAAAAAGTAGTCCGTTTGATATTTAGAAATGTTTTTCTAGTCCAAATAATTTTAAAAATAATCCTGAAGTAGTTTTCTAAAACGTACCTACATCATTTGAATCATAATTTCCAGATTAAAAAAGTGTTAATGTAAAAAATATCCACGATGAGACGAAAACGCAGTTTGATTCTTGGGATTCGAACCGCGTCTTCGTCTTCTTCTTCTGTGTTCTTCTCATTACCGAACTATAACTATCTATTCTTTTAATTTTAAAATCCCATAGATATAATAAATATGGTCTAAAATTAGCCTTCATTAAAATCAAATTTCTCTAATTTATTTATTAACCAACATATCCATTTTCAGAGGGTCGTATTTCGAATACGAGTCGAACAGCCTGCTGCCGCGCGTGAGCAAGCGCCAGTGGACGACGCAATCGTTCCACTACGACAACGTCGCCAGCGCCATGCTCACGCTCTTCGCGGTGCAGACTGGGGAGGGGTGGCCGCAGTATGTTCATTTGTTTATATATTATCTTATTTATATACAAAATTCGTGTTCGTTAAACTACCTTTGGCTGAAGAACGTCTGTACAGATGTTAATGATTTTTTGGATTTAGGTTTAACTGTTTCAAGCAAAGTAATTCCCGGGTGGATCTACTAGATGTAGAAATATTGTTTCAAATCTTCTGGATACGTAATATATTTACATTGATGCATAGGAAAAATACTGGAAAAATTGTGGAAATTATATGGAAACAATTAATTGAACCAATATTCTCTTTATTTCCAGAGTATTACAAAATTCAATGGCCGCCACGTACGAAGATCGGGGACCTATACAAAATTTTCGAATAGAAATGTCCATATTTTATATAGTTTACTTCGTGGTGTTTCCGTTCTTCTTCGTTAACATATTCGTAGCTTTGATTATTATTACGTTTCAAGAACAGGGTGAAGCTGAATTGCAAGATGGCGAAATAGATAAAAATCAGGTAAAGAATCTGGAATATAAATTCAGTACTTGGTAAAATCGAGGAAATAAGAAATAAGGTACATAATGACAATGTGATTACAGAAATCGTGTATAGATTTCACAATAGAAGCGCGACCTCTAGAGAGGTATATGCCAAGTAAACGGGGGAGTCTTAAGTACAAAGTGTGGAGAATAGTTGTCTCCACGCCTTTCGAGTATTTCATCATGGCGCTAATTGTTCTCAACACATTATTGCTTATGATGAAGGTATGTATTACTACAACTATAGTCTAACCATTAATTAATTAAAATATTTAAGGATTCTTTTATAAGGTGCTACTATTAATTTTTCGCTTAAAACTCAAAGTATATAAGCATATTAGATGCTACATCCATAATGTCGCCATTTTGAATATAACTTCAAATGAAACGTAACCGATGGCAAAGCTAGGACATACAAAGGAAAAACTAACAAAACGCACTAAATGTGGTTTAGAATTTCACGTGTAATTTAGTAAGATGTAAGTCAACACAAGGCTTATTTGGTTTAGATCCCTCAAGCTCACAACAATGCACTAAACCAAATTAGTAATGTGTATCGTCCCTTTTGTTGGTCAGAACAAAGTATACAATGTGCAATTCAAACACTTTAGTAAAACGTAGACATGATCAAACAGATAATTGGCAAATGTTAGTACTGCCAAAGCTACGAACACACACACAAACACAACACAGAACGCTAGTCTCTTTCGGCGTCAATGTACACAGCATCGGAATGTGCCGTTTTCCAAATTATACCAGCATTATCGTCAAGTGTGTCGCCAATATTATTTATGTTCTCATTACGTGTTTTATGTTCAGTGTTTCTTTCTTCCTGGCTTGCTATTTTTTAATATATTTATATGTCCGTATAAATGTGTTTGCACGATAACCTATCCATCCTGCACACTCGCTGCACCAGACTGGTTACAATTTATTCGGTCCGACGTGCTTGTGAATGCACAACTTTCAAAATCAATTACGTGGCATGAGCCATACGTGTTGTTCGTGTTGCATGATTTTATAATAAGACCTATCTGTCTTTATGTGGAAAATGCATGATCGAAGTACGGCCTTAAGCCAAGCAATATGTGGTGGGGCTTTGTGCTGCTTGATCTTAATCCGAATTCTTTAAATTTCTAAAAAGAAATAGTCCTCATCGTGAAAAGCTTAAAACTGCTAATTGAAAATTAATATTTTCCAAATTTATCAATCTCCTCCTCAGTTCCTCTTGTTCCAAATCACGAATCCAGTTTTACGATATTATTTATATATTGCACATCATTTATTGAATATTTATTTAGTTTTACGTTAACGCTCGATTAGTTGGAATAAAAATCCATGTCCCATTAAAAAGTAATGTTTAGAAAATCAAACTTTATAATAAATGAATATATTTTCTTTGTCACGGGATTATCCGACTTCTCATCACAAAATGGCAGTACTATAACCAAAATGACCTCTACGCGGATATCCTAAAGTATTCAAATATGGGGTTCACTGGTATGTTTTCCGTGGAAACTGTGTTGAAAATCATCGCTTACGGTGTCAAAGTAAGTACACACCTTACACTGTTTGAGCAGACACTGCAGTATTCATAAAAACATAAACAATAATACAAATGTACTCTTTCTGCTACTAACATAACTTTTATACTTACATGACTGTATGGGATATTGTGAAACCAAGTAAATATTGTCCTTCCCGAGTGTCCTATAGCAATTCTCTTTGAAGAAAGTTAAGTCTGTAAATGTTTTGTTGCGTCAGTATTTGCATGAATTCGGTGTTGATGCATGTGAACCTTACAACCACTTGTCACCTAATCGATGCTTAATACACCCTTCGCTGTGTCACCAATGTTTTTAAATGTGATATTTCTCAGCCTTTGCCAGAAGCTCTAACAATAAGGTAAGGCAGGACTAACTTTTCTATGCTTTTCTTTACAAGGTAAGTACACAAAGACTTTATTATTGAATGAAGGCGTATGTTTAATGTTCGCCGGCATGCCCAAAGCCTAAGCATCTTGCACGTGCACTTCACAACGAAAGATAACAGACCAGTTATCAATATAAAATGACAAACAAATCACACACACATACACAATGATACGAAAAACAAGACGTCTTGCGATTATGATAGTGGGTAGTCTTATATTTTTTTAATAAGCTACATACTAGAAAGTTTTGGCTAATGTTTAGGATTGGGAATATGCTCATATGTTTTGATACTAGTTTAGACTGACGGCGTTACTGATGTAAATCTAAAAGTATTGGTATTGGTTTTATATTAGTTTCACGAGGCTCCGACAGTACTCATGGACGTGTTAACAGTCATGAACATTGTCTTTACGTTCTTCTTCCTACTCGAGACCGTTCTGAAGTTAATTGCATTCGGATGTGCGGTAAGAATCACCCATTTTAACTTAGCACAATACCATTCAACATCATCTCCATGATCATTATTATAAATATTATTGTTTATGAAAATGGATATGACGTGTTGGAAATTTTGAAGTTGATTTTAATGTTACTCGATTATTACTATTACATATTTTATTTATAACCTCAAGCTATCGAATAACATCAAAATCTCTTCGTCACGTTTTTAATCTCTTGAATTTTTAGTTTAGCTAATAATATTCAATGTGGACTTGAATATATATTTTATTATATAGAATTTATTGTAAAGTTTTGAAATGCAGCTTTTTCATATTTAGGTATTAATTTTTAAATAGTCTAATCATTTTAGTAAAATATTTTAATCGTTTGACTTTAATCAAAGAGAGTTGCCTCCAGTATTAGATCATGTTTAATTCTATTACAATGTAAAAAAAAAGACGGCGTACATTTGTTTTAATAAGATTGATTTAATGTTTGCATACATTTAAAGTTGAACATTTTATAAATTTTGTAAATGATATTATATGATAGATTCAATAGTTACAATACACATGTGAAAAAGAAATAAAGCATAATTTTATAATTTTCAGAATTTTTTCAAAGACCCATGGAATACATTTGATTTCATAACGGTCATTGGAAGTATAATTGATGCCCTAATCATGGAATTCGGCGTGAGTATTTTATATTTTTTACCTTTTCATACCATCTATTTTTTTTCTGTTTACATTCTTTGTTCTCAGCGATGGAAAGGAACGTTCAGTTTTCTTTCAATTTTTATATCATTAAATGTAAGATCTGTATCCTGATTACAGAGTGACCTTGCTGAAAACTGTGCTGACATATCCTGTCAGCAGGTAACGGAAAATGTGTGGTTTACTACAAGTTTTAGATTTTCAAAAGAGTCGTGTGATTTAGATTTTGTCTATACAAATTCAGTGTTTGTAGAGCTAGATTACCAAGTTTTCATAGTCTCGTAGATTTGAAGTATTTCGATAGGCTAGGTATTTATTCTCATGTCATTAAGTTTGTTTATGGAAAAGTTTAGATAATTCATCTTTAGTATTTTTGCTAGATTTAGCAACGTTGTACCTATTTGAATCAATGGTTTTATGACCAGTAATAATTCGACGTAGTTATTTTAAAATGATAAGTAAACTGTTGATTAATAAGAATTAGTCTTTCTTTGATTACCTATTTAATAGAATTCGAAATTGAAGAGCTTCAAATAATAGTTTAATTGATTTGTCGTTTCTTTGTAATTCACACGTCTTCGTATCTGTTAAATTTAAATACAATATTATCTTATGAAATCGACATATTATTAATTATGATAGACTATGTGAATTACATATATCAGACATTTTTAGTTAAATGCGTAATTCAATTTAGTCGTTTCAGATGAGGTAATCAGTTCCTACAATATTTATTTTGCTTTATGTGGTAATGTTAACAGGCGAATGGTAAACCTTTTCGATTGTCAATTTTATTTATTGTCGTAGAAATACGTAAAGTACTACATACCTAAAAGCGGAAAATAACGATGATAGTGAATGAATATAAAAACACGATGTGACTAAACGCGTAGATAATTTACCCATAGAATAGAGTATTTTAAAATTACTTATAATAGAAATTTGGATAGATTTTTCATATCTTCTACGAGTAACTTTCTGTAATCAACGAATCTTAAACTTATTCGAGTTCAGATAAATTTTGATACAATTTAATTGGATAATTACAGAAGGGTGCTTGTCCTTCCTCCAGATGTTTTTCTATCACTAAAACTCGGTGATACTTATAGGAAAACACGTTCAACGTTGGTTTCCTCCGCCTGTTCCGAGCCGCGCGACTGATCAAGCTGCTCCGACAGGGCTACACCATCCGAATACTTCTCTGGACATTCGTGCAGAGTTTCAAAGCCTTACCCTATGTGTGCCTTCTCATCGCGATGTTATTTTTCATCTATGCCATCATTGGAATGCAGGTATGCTCTCATTTCCTTTAATTGAATCTGTTTGTCCTTATGTTTTCTTGCTTATATGTTGATTTATTTATCATTGTTTACAGGTGTTTGGAAATATAGAATTAGCAGCAGAGTCTGATATGAATAGACACAATAATTTTCGGAGTTTCATCCAAGCTCTTATGTTATTATTTAGGTAAGTGATTTTGTTCTTTAGTTAACGATGTTGAGTCATTTAGTTTAATGGTAAATAATTGCATGGTCATAATTAAAAATACTAAGACGTTCTTTATTTCCGTACTTAGATATTACCAAGTTATTTTATAATGGTATTGTTTGTGATTTAGATGTGCAACGGGAGAATCTTGGCCAAATATTATGTTGGCGTGTCTCAAACCTGCCAAATGTGATAGGGAAGCCGGAAAACCACCGAGCGAAGTGTGTGGAAGCACACTCGCCTACGCATATTTTGTATCCTTCATTTTCTTCTGTTCGTTTCTGGTAAGTATATTTATCTGTATAACTTTGATTTTCTTCACTAATTGGGAAATATAATATAATAAGCATTTTTGTTTTAGATGTTGAACTTGTTCGTTGCCGTCATTATGGATAATTTCGACTACTTGACAAGAGATTCTTCAATCCTCGGAGCCCATCATCTTGACGAGTTCGTTAGGATATGGGCTGAATACGATCCAAATGCAACGTAAGTTATTTATCATCTGTTTAATAATTGTAATAAAAAAATGTGTGTTTTATCAATTCTTCAAAATGTCCTTTAACTTCATTGCAGGGGGAAAATACATTATACAGAGATGTATGATATGTTAAAAAACATGGATCCACCACTTGGGTTCGGTAACAAATGTCCCAATAGATTAGCATATAAAAAATTAATTAGGATGAATATGCCACTAGACGAAGAAGGGAAAGTAAATTTTACAACAACACTTTTCGCGTTGATTCGCGAAAATTTGAGTATAAAAATGAGATCAGGTAAGTCTCGGATTATATTAATTATTAAAATTAGTAAAGGTAACGGATAGTTTTCAAATATTGATAAAAATAAATAAAATAGCGGAAGAAATGGACCAAGCCGACGAAGAACTTAGGGAAACAATAACCCGCATTTGGCCGCTCCAAGCGAAGAAAATGCTTGACTTGCTGGTGCCTCGTAGTGATGTTCTCAATGCTGGAAAACTTACTGTGGGCAAAATATACGCAGGACTTCTGATCCTGGAGAGTTGGAGATCGACTAGGTTTGGCCAGACTGAACCACAGGGCGTTCCGGTAAGAAATCATTTTTTAATATAATATATCTGCACAATTCTGTTATTAATTTGAAATGATATAAATGTTTTATATTCTATTGAGGTACGTAGGCCCCAAATGAAGCCAGAGATATAAATAGTATGCTTAATAAAGATAATATTATATTTTTCATAGCAATTGTAACTTTGAGCCAAATGTAAAATTTGATGAATAGGTATAATTACACTGTTTAAAGATGTAGTGACTGTTAAATATCCCTTATCTCCTTTATATTTAGATGATGACTGACACGTTATAGTTAGCAACCTAGCGTTGTGTTGTTTTGTGGATGTATTGTTGTGAATATTGATGTTCCATTTAAATTACCATGTATGTATATATTCGTGTTGAAAGTGTTTCATGAGCACTGATTGGCTTTGTGTTAGCTATTCCATTTACGGAACAAGTACAACAATACAGGATCACTTAGTTGAAATCGACTCTTACGAGTCGACTACATTGGTGGTTTACTTTTCAGGCATTCAGCGAGAATAGCCCTACGGCCAATCAGCCGGTAGTATTAAATATTTTACGGAACGAAAGTTTTAACTACCTTTTTCTTGCACTATTTAGATTTTGGTTTTTGTTTATCATGAATTTCTTCCGCATCGTGTTTGATTAATAATTTTATATAAAAGTAAATTAAATGAATCCACGGACACGATGGTCGATAATTTATAGTCTCACTTCCCGTAAATGACACATTTAGTTGTTCTAATAACCCATAAGATTTAGTTACGTACATAAAATCGCACCTCACTGGTAGCTTGGACAAACCTGTGCTAGATGAGTGCACAATTTTGTCCATGTAATGATCAGTTCTATAGCCGGTCCAGGCTTCTATCAGAAATGTACCTAGTAACCTGTCCTATAGTTGCAAAATACATAAATAGCAGCATCTAGAGATTTGTGTCCGTGTTAAGCAGTGTTTTGAATTTTTGGTAGAGTTAGATTAATGTGTCCTTTGTAGATTTTGTTTTCTATTTTGTGACGTTTTTGCTACACACTTTAAATTTTCTTTGGAATGATTTTTACATAGTTTTAATTAATAATTATTTTATGAATTTTGCATGGAGTTTGATTTGAGAGTTTCTGTGTGCAGTTTTGATATACACACTTTCACATTTAGTGTTTTAAATTACATTTTGGCTCAATATTTGTTCATTCATTATAGAAGCCGTATGTGATATGTGATATGATTAAATGCTTTCTATGATCTGCTGCATTTACCCCTAACTTAACATTTGCATTTTGGTCATGAAGTCACAATAAAATATTGTGCATGCATATACTAACAATATAAAGACAGACATAAATTATATACTAAATATGTAATATATGTGTACTACATAAATACATGCAATAAATTCATGTTGGTCTTCAAACAAACTGCCTCTGGCTTCAAACTTATATTGCACCTAAACTAATCAGCTGTAATAAATATCTCACAGTCGCTTTTACTTTAAAGCTCTGCATTCTTCACAAAGACTCTCAACATTTACTTTCAGCATACTGGATATATATCGGACACTCAACAAGTATCAACTACATGCGTAACACGCCTACAACTAACATGATATTCTAATTAGTATTTCCCCAGATATCTAGCAGCATACCTACATCACATAAACGCCATGAACATAACAACAGTCGACATGCGCCCATTTTAGAGTGTTGGCAATTAGCGTTAAAATGAGATTTGTTAGTGAGGTTTTGTGCCGGCGTTATGTGAATCATTTGCGCAGGCTCATGGTAGTTTAGTATAATTTAAGATCTGTTGATGCCAAAGAGTAACTTTGGCGAAAACATGAGATTGCGCAAGTGAATAACGGAGGGAGAACGTGAAGTTAAATGGCTGGTACAGAAGGCGTCCTTCTTTAACTGCTTGCTGGATGTGGCTGCGACGGGCCTGAACCACGGCTCCAGGACAGGCTCGCTAAGTCAAGAGGGACAGGCTATCACTGTACCGACCACTGAAGGTCATATAGATGATCCGCACACTTTAGCTGACCTCGCAAGACGCAGCACACGGAAGTCTCACAAGTAAGGAAACGTTTATAGTCTGAATTTGTGTTAGAAATGTAGCTTTTCATCAGGAAGGCTTTTTCATGAAAATGAAAAATCAAGACCAGTGCTTTCAATAGAATAATAATCTTTTCTTAATTCTCTGAAACCCATTAAGTCCATGATTAAAATTTATAATTTCATGAACCTTGAGTCCAAACCGTGAGATTCCTAAATTGAGTTTATTTTGTTTCAGAAACAACAAAAAGGTGAATACCTTTCGTAAAGGATGAATAGATAATAAAAAACGCATAATTGTTGTGTAAGATGGCTATGGATAAGTGTCCCTAATGTTTGCATTAAGCAGTGAAGGTTCTATATGAATTGCAGAAAATTTGTGGCAATGTATAAATATAGTTTTGGTGTGCTATAGAAAATCATATTGATGCACTTTGTTATAGATAGTTGATGTTGTAACTTTGTTAGATCTCTGTTGCGGTATTGAATTTGATGGATAATATTTTATCATAAATCGA
Source organism: Colias eurytheme (assembly GCA_907164685.1). Classification (NCBI taxonomy): domain Eukaryota; kingdom Metazoa; phylum Arthropoda; class Insecta; order Lepidoptera; family Pieridae; genus Colias; species Colias eurytheme. The sequence goes on along the minus strand of CAJQZN010022819.1, from coordinate 3,514 downwards.
TGTTTATTTGTTGTGTCCATTAACATTTGTTACTTTAGGTTAATTGTGTAATAAACCTATTTAAGGCCTTAGGCCCGTTAAGTGTTTCAGTAATGATATCGAAATAGATTGTGTTGTCTGATATTAATTTTAATTTGAATTTTTACAGATGGTTATTCATGTTTAGGTAATATTTTCAGTATGATAGGATTTTTAAAGTAGTGGACTTTGAATGTCTATAAACTATGATTTTGTATTTGTTAATTAGTGGATGGTAAATGTTTTACTGTAATTAAAAATAAATTAACTGTAATATTGTTTGTTAGACACAACACTCATAACAACAAGTACTTACAAATCTGACATGACATGCATTTCATACGCAAACCAACAAAAACAATAAATTCTAAACATGATGCGTGATCTGTGCATGACAAATAGATATACAGTAATACAACTGCATGCCACTCTCTTAAATATCTTAGCTTTTCCTTTCTTTAGAGCTCTAAGGTAGTAACTTTACAGAAATACCGGTAAGTACGTGAATTTTCAATTTAATGCACGAGCACGATTGCATGATTAGCAACTTAGGTTCAAAATTTTAATTTTTAACAGAACCTATAAATGTTGCTTCCCTACAACATTTTGTAAATATGGGACAGAATTTTTCCATGTATCATACAATTTTTGCCATTATTCGTTAGTACTAGACTCGTTGAATATTATCTAATTATATTTTATAAATCCTCTAGGTCTTGGAGTTGCAGGATGTGGGATCACACCACGCCTCAATGGAATCTCTAGATGAGGGCAGGTTACAAGCACCTCATGCGTATCAAAATGGTCACCACGGCAGATCATCTAGTTTAAGGTAATGTTAAATTATCCATTACACTGTTAATTTACTCGTAGGCGCGTTTTACCCTTTGGAAATCATATCACTAAGACCCAACAATTCCGTTTTCAGCTCAATCTCAACACAACAAGTGTTGCCAATTTATTTCACTTTTATTTTATGATTTTATTTTTATTTTCTTTTATTTGTAGAGCCGTCGAAGAGGTCATTGCTCTGAAATTAATCGTAGTAGAAGGGGGTATGTTACCTATGCAGAGATATGTCGACTAATTTTATTCATATACTAAATGTATCTCTACTAACCTTCTTTTGCATGATACCTACCGTTAGCATGACTATGGTAACTTTGGATAATTTTGAAGATGTTCTTGATTGAAATAATGTTTGTATATTTAGACGTACACCAAGTCCGAGAAGGCGGCATTACGGGGGCTACCATCACGAAATCGGCTTCTCCGACACAGTGAATAATGTCGTGGAAATAGTGAAACACGAACACCACAGGCACGGACGTCCACACAGGGCTCCACATCATTACCATCCACATGGTAGGTGCCGTTTTCATGTCTCTTCCAGCTAAATGCTAAGTGGTACTGAAATCCATTGAAATATATCCCAGTATAGTTCACATGAATCTGACGGTAGTATGTCGGTCTAATGCACATTGCATTGCAGTTATAATTGATGAATTTAGAAAAAATATTAAAGTTACCATAACTAGGTCGCTAAACTTGTTACATCGACAGATTCATTCTGGCTTGTTGCTAAAGCAAATATTCTTAACTCTCGAGCGTTTTAACAACATATAATCGAATTGAATATATTTTCCGAGGTTCCACTTCTATCTTCTGTCGTTTAATTTATTTATCAATATCAATAATATATCATAATAGTATTCACACATAATAATATTGTTTTATCATAATCATAATATTATATTTCATTTAGATTCAGTTTTTGTGACCCAACAGTTTTGCAAACATTTTTCTTCTCATGAAGTTACTCTGAAAGTTTTGTGAGAAGATTGGAATTTTAGCTTACAAGTAGTCGTAGATTTCCATAACTTGTAGATGTAGCTATAAGATTTATACAGCAAAGCTATTTAATATTAAGTTAGTACATTTAGTAAACAATTGTACCTTAGTTATATCGAAGACCCATGATAATCAACTAGATTTGTACAATGAGTAGCTAATTAATTCCTTTAATAAACTTTGTCTCCCTGTTGCTCATTTAGTGAAACCATTATCCAGATTATCAGACTATATTATATAAAATATATAGACTAGAATAAGTAATATGTAACCGGCTATATATAATCAGGGCCTGTTTAGACACGAGTTGAAATAATTGGTTTGTGATAATTTTGTAATATAGATATTTTGTAAAAAATGAATTGATTTGCCTGCTGCATGTTCACATAAATATTACATCGGAGTTTGCATCGGCTGCACAGTTATATTACGCTTCGTCGATAAGCTCTCAAAAGATGCCTCGATCGCATGCACATCGACTGCAACTGTATCATGCAGCATGCAAACGCTTAATAGATAAATTTTAGTTTAAACAAATTGACATGTTATATACTTTAAAGTAGAATTTTATATTTAATCGATTTATTGTATTGATTGTAGAATGACGACAAATATTTAACACACAGATTTAATTAGCGAATCAGCATAAGATGATTTCGAAAGTAGAAACAAGAACTCCTGTCCTTAATCCAAAACTTTTAGCGTCACTTTCATGAGCAAAAGTAAAAATTGTTAAATGTGATATGGGTCGGTAAACCGACGGGCTTAGGGTAAAGCGTGGTGAAAGGTACATGAAGGTATTCCTGACAGCAGGGAAGGAGTGGAGGGCGCCCTATCCTACGACCAGCCTGAGCCTGCCCTCGCGGTCGCCCAGCCCGCCACACCACACCTACGGTGAGATCCACTCGCCACACACACCGGACCACATAGCATCTACCGTATATGCTGCGCTTTAGCTATCAGTACAACAACTCCAGAGCGGGCACTGAATGACAATGTCAAACACCATGTCAAAACATGCGTTCAGTCCCGGCTCTTCAAATAAACTTTCATTGCATTTCACAATCGAAGTCATTAAAACTTTGCAACGAAACACACGCAAACTATTCATGAGATAGGATACTCATAACCAGAATAAAACTTGGCACTATTCACCCTGGTCGATATGTTCCCTTACCTGTAAGTCCCGATATTGAATAATGAAAAATTTGTAAAGCAAAAGGTCCAATTCAACAGCTGAAATTGGCAATAATAACATTCACTCGAAGGACCTTTTGCTGCGTAAACCAACATACCCATATTTGCACGATTACTTGTCAACGCGTCGATATCCGTGCGCTACTATTGTGAGATACGTGCAAATTAAATCGTGTGTTGTTATCATAAGAAAATTGTTTGCACATCTGTTTATTGTTAATCTCGCTATATATTTTTCATTACAATGTTTATTTTCCTCGCTTTTCGATCATCACGTTCGAATTCAACGTTCACGTACGACTCGCGCTCGGTTCGAACGCCCGCAGTCGGGCTCGGAACAACCCAATTATTCAAAGGACAGTCTGGGCACCCATAGGTGGCGACCGGGAGCGGGACCGCGAGCGCGAGTGGCGCGAGTGGCGCGACCGCTCGTGGGAGCGCGAGGGCT
>CAJQZN010022813.1:0-17464 GCA_907164685.1 Colias eurytheme | reverse complement strand
TTTTTTTTTTTTTTTTTTTTTTTTTTTTTTTTTTTTTTTTTAACGTTGGGAAATGCATTTACGCATCCCCCTTGGCAGTTTTGCTGTCCAAGGGGGTATGTGGGACTCGCACGAAGCCATACCCACTAAAACCCAACGGTGGCCGTCTTTCGTCCTGAGCGGCGGGGGTTAACAGCCAGGCCTTATACCCCCGCCGAGCTGTGGCGACTGCTGCTTCTTCGCAGCCCTTCGAGGCCCGGGAGTGTACAATGGCTGCCGATATTAAATAATATCGCCGTCCATTTCCGGACCTACCCACCTTACGACGCGAGGGGATCCGGTTTCCTTGCCGCGAGCATAACTGTAGTATGCGCGTATCTACGGAAACCTCCCCCCGCGTTTTTCCCTTAAGTATGTAACCATGTTATGGCTGGCGCTGGTCATATAGACGCCTGCGCCTACCTGGTCTGCGCCGACGCAGAGGATCCGCCGCTGGGTCGTTTTCCCGGGCCCTCTCTGCGTCCTCCTTTCTTTTCATTACCGTCGCACAGAAGGTGACGACGGTCTTCCATGGATGGTCAGTGTCGCCAGTGACCATTGCCTCTACAAGAGCTTGCAGTGTCAGCTGGGTGTCTGCTCCTAGCAGGCTCTGGAGGGACCTACGTTCGTCTGTCCAGGATGGGCACTCCACCAGGGTGTGCAAAGCCGTATCTTGGAGGCTGCTACAATGATGGCAGGCGGGAGCTGGCTCACGACCAATCCTGTTCAGGTAGCTGCCGAAGCACCCGTGCCCAGACAGAACCTGCACTAGTCGGTAGCTGATCGAACCCCATCGCCTTTCCACCCATTCTCTTAGTACTGGTCTGATTGCATTTAAAGTCCAGGCCCCCACGCAAGACGAGTCTAGTTCTCGACGCCATCGGCAAAACACCACGTCGCGAGCTTCCCGTTTCCATTCTTGGAGTGTTTCGAGAGGCAGGTTCTCGTCTCTCCCTCTTGCCTCAGCTCTGCGCCAGTAAACCTGTGAAAGGGCAGCGGCTTCAAGGTGCCAGGGCGCTGTTCCGGCGATGACGCAAACCGCATCATAGGAGACGGTGCGATACGCCCTAGCAACTCTTATTGCTACCACTCGTTGTGACCGCCGCAGTATGATTGTATTGCGCGTCAACAGTTTATCCGCCCATATCGGACACCCGTACAATGCTTGTGATCGCACAACACCAGCGAAAAGTCGGCGACACCCCCAACTCGGCCCTCCAATATTTGGCATTATGCGGCAGAGAGCCGCTGCCGTGGTGCCGAGCTTGTTGGCCAGTGCCGAAAAGTGAGCTTGGAATGTCCATCGCGGATCGAGCACCAAACCGAGATATTTCAGTCTGGGCCCAATTCGGATGGGCACTCCGCTCACTACAATCTCTTCCCCCGGTGGTGGGGCCCTCCGGTGGCCATGGAAGCATATAGCCTCAGATTTTTCGAGGGCTACTTTTAGGCCGAGGCTTTTGATTCGGCCGACCACCTGTGCCACTCCAGCTGTGGCGCGGAGTCGCGCCTCCCTGAAATCTCGGCCCGTGGACACCACTAGGGTGTCATCGGCGTAGCAAATGACGCAAACTCCTTGCGGCAGCCCTCCTCGAAGTACGTGGTTGTATCCGATGTTCCACAGAAGAGGCCCCAATACAGAGCCCTGTGGAACACCGCATGCAACTCTGTGATTACCCCAGCCGTCTTGCCTTTGAAACGTAATTTGACGCCCACAGAGATAAGAATAGATAATACGGCAGAGATACGGCGGTATTTGGTGTCGGGCAAGGCCGTCTAAAATTTTGTCCCAAGGCAGGGTGTTAAAAGCATTGGAAATATCCAAGGATATTGCCACTGCTACCCCACCTTGGGAGACGGATTCTTCACAGATGTCGCGCAGTCGAGCTATGGCATCCACTGTAGAGCGTCCCTGCCTAAAACCAAATTGCGCTTCCTGCAGATCTGGTCCTATCCGTGTCAGGTGGATCTGGATGCGGCTGGAGATAATGCGTTCGAAAAGCTTTCCAGCTTCGTCAAGCAAGACGATCGGCCTATATGCTGATGGTGAATCCGCTGGTTTGCCACTCTTCTTTAACAGAACTAGGCGACCCATCTTCCAACGCTCTGGAAACCTACCGATCTTAAGGCATTCTGTTAAAAGATCACAGAAGCGCTGATCCAATCCATGAGACAGGGCAAGGGACAATACTCTCCCGTGCACTCCATCCGGGCCCGGGGCGGTAGTCTTCCTTTTCAGACGGTCTACTGCCGCATTCAATTCAGCTAAGGACACGTCCGGAATGGGTTCATCGCAGGTCAGCTCTTCTTGATTAACGCTTCCGACTCGGCTCGCAGGATCAATTGCATTTTGACTACGACCAGGAAATAGTGTTGTCACCACCTTTTGAAGCAGCGCTGGCTCCAACGTAGATGTTAGCGGTGGGGCCCAGGGACGCAGCTTATTCATTACCAGCCTGTAAGGGCGTCCCCAGGGATTTAGGTTCAACGTGTCCAGCAATTCAGCCCAGGCTCTTTCCTTCGCGACCGCAATGGCATCTCTAAGAGCCTTTTTGGCATCCTGATACATGGTATATCGTTCAGCCTCCTCAGTAGTTGAGTAATCCGCACGCCTCCTCCTTCGTCTATACTTAGTATAACGGCGTCTCGCGGTTACACAGGCTGATCGGAGCTGCGCATGTTCCGTCGACCACCAGTAAACTTTGTTCTGTGGTAGATATCTTTTTAGTCTTGACATTGCGGCATCCGATATTTGCCGCATTGTCTCGGCAAACCATTCCGCTTCTGAATCTACATTTGTAGCATCGGGTTTTGGACACCACGCCCTGATTAGAGATGCTAATTCTAGAAGGTTTCTATCTAGACTTTTAAGGGACCATCTTGGATTGGTCTCGACAGGAGCATGGTTTGTGTTTCTCGTAACACCTGTCGTAGGGAGAACCTCGAATCTGATGTATTTGTGATCAGATAAGGTCTCAACCTCCGACAGGACCCGCCAACCTTGGACACGACAGGCAAGAGAGGGACTCGCGAAAGACACGTCCACCACTGAGCCACCCCGCATTCGCACACATGTGTTTTCGGTGCCCTGGTTAAGTGGAACCAGATTTTGAGCCGCGAGCCATTCTACGAGGACATCTCCACGGGCATCCGAAGCTGAAGAACCCCAAGCCACAGACTTAGCGTTGAGGTCTCCAGCAACGATTATTTTATGAGGGCGGCCCCACTGAATCAGGGAGCCCACTTCTCCCAAAAACGCTTCAAACTCAGGAAGCGTTTTATTCGGTGAGAAGTATGTTCCGATAACAACCGTGTCGATGAGCCTAACAGCCACGCAACCGTGACCCTTCACATGTGCGCGAACCGGAGGTGAGCCATCCACCTGTGTCATCACTATGGCAGCCACCTCATCGAGGTCTCCGATCCAATTATCACGCCCACCGGGTACAGCGTAGGGTTCCGATAATATTGCAAGATGTATTGACCACTGTGCCAGGCTCTGGATCAATAAGTCCTGAGCCCTGGCACAGTGGTTGAGGTTGGATTGTAGGAACCGTAGGGCCATGCTATACTACAACGGTTTCTATAGTCTCCATATTATTTGCTGCTTCTGTCTGGGAGCCCGCAGTAGGTTTTATGGGCCTCTTTTTAGGCGCCTTGTCCGCTGAGCAACCGGTGCCGCCTAAACGATGGTCTGCTTTCTTGCCAGCAGCCGCGCATACTGTGCAATTTGGCTTGGCGGTGCAAATGGCGGCTTTATGGTCTGGCTGCCCGCAGCGGTAACACAACTGGCTGCGGTCACATTCCGCAACACAACGGTTGGCAACGTGACCAACTTCGAGGCAGCGAAAGCAACGTAGCTCCCGTGGTTTTTGCACTCTTACCCTCGCCGCAACCCATCCAACGAGGAACCGTGTCTCGCTGACTTTTTTGGCCGCTGTCACAGGGCAGTTTACCCAGGCTGCGTACAATCCGGTTTTGTCCTTTTGTATTTGACTCACCCTTATCTGTTCAGCCGAGCATTCGCCTTTTTTGACTATGGCTTCCTTCAGGTCGTTCGCTGTTATAGACGCATCTAGACCCGACACGCGTAGATCCGCCATTTTTACGGGCCTAGAGACTTTGATATTTTTGTCCTTAAAGAGGATCTTCAGTTTGTCCGATAGCAGGTCAGCCTTCTCGTTACTGCCCGGTCCAGAAATCTGTATGATAGTGGCTCCCGTGACCGCTTGGCGAAATTTCACACATTCGATTCCGGATTCCTTCAGGTCTATTTTGGATCTCGCCTCTTGGATAGCTGTAGCGTACGTTATACCCCTGGTCTGGGCCTCAGTTGGGATTGTCAGAACGACTGCCGCGGACCTTGGAGCCCTTAGCTTAGGTTGTGCTGACTGGGGCCCTTGAGACGCTTTTCGCGATTCTGCCGTGAGCTTGGTAAGCCCGGCCTGTTGCACTTTGTTTGCACTCGCTCTGCCCTTCTTTGCCACAACTGACCATCCCTCGTCAGGAGCAGCTGTAGGCACAGCAGGAGATTCCACGTCAAGATGCGTAGAGACCACCACCGCGGGGGAGATAGCAGGGGCCGGTTCTTCCATCTGTTTTTCGTTACCTAATCCTTTTACCTTCTTCTTCTTCTTCTTGTCTCCCTTCTTTTTGTCCTTAATTTCTTTGTTCTTCGTCCTATCCTGAGTCATTATGGTTTTAGCTCCCTTTAGTCTTGGTCTCGTATCCTCTGAGGGTTCAGAACAACTCTCCTGTCGAATATCAGCGATCCGGCTTCCTCGTCTATCCGAAGCGGTAGAGGGGCGGGATTGCGATTTCGGACTTGGTTGAGGCACTAAGTTCTTAAACCGTGCATCGATCAGCTCTCCCAGTAGACGGATCATTCTGGCTTCGAAGTCCTGCGGCAACTCCGCTGGTTGTGCAGAGGCAACCGGGCCCCGTTGCATGAGCAGTCGCATTTCTCGCATCTCACTTTGGAGAAAGTCTAGCCTTATGCGCAAACGCTCATTTTCTGCACGAAGCGCACTTGTTTCGTCAGTTAACGTCCTAACAGCAAGGGAATCGGCATCTTCTCTAATTGCCCTAGCAGCGTTTCTCAGATCGGCTACATAGGTGGTCTTTAGGCGATTGGACGCTTTGGCGATCTGTTCTACGGTCGCCAGGTTAGCCTCGATCCTTTTCCGTAAATCTTCAGTCGCTGTGTTTGCGTTTGCACCGGTCGTATGCAACTCAACGGTGGGTGAACGCACAGGTTTTGGTTCTGGATTTCCTAAACCTGGTGCTCTGGGTTCTACTTCCTCTTGGTTATCCTTATCTACCCTGTGCGCCTTGCGCAGACCTGTTCGAGGTTTTCTTCCAGACGAGGACGGAATGGAAGTGTCACTAGAGCTTCCATCCTCCAGCCGAGAACGTTTTCGACATCGCCAAAAACGTGACTCCTTATTCGGGGTACAAAGAGCCTCCCGGCGAGCCAGGGGACTCATAGTAGTTCGTGAATTGATGCTTGCCATAGAGTTGGGAGAGTCCGACTCTGCGGCCGCATCTGTTATCGCATAAGAGCGGTTGACAGTTCCACCAGTAGCTGTGATAGGTGTTGGAGTAGCGCCAGTCACACGCTCCAACACAACGTTACACCTTTTAATCGCCGATTCGCTCGGCATACCTCCTTCTACTTCAAGTTGGGGTTTCATATTGTACTTGGTAAGTTCCCACGAGCATGGGGGATGTATACGGTCCACCCGGGAGGTGCCCCCTGCTCCCGGGTAACCCTATTACGCCCCGGAGGGCGGGCGGTATCCGGGGGTTGGCCGCTCCGACTTGATCCACTCGCCAAGCCACCTGCCACCCAGCGGGAGGCAGGAATTCGACGCCGCGCTTTGGCCCCGTGGGGCGCCCCAACGCCGAATTGGAGGGGTTTTTTCTGAGGTCACCTTCCTCTTGGGCCAGCCGATTAAGGCAAGCCCCCTGGTCTCTAACGTGCCGCTAGACATGACAACGTCACACGTTAGAGGTAACAGTTTGCCCGGCGGAGGGTCAAAGCCCAAATGCCCAGCAAGAGACATCCTCCCGCTGAGCCCGCCGCGCCGCGGTTCACCAACCGCCATCCATCGCTGTGTTGCAGCCGTTGGTCTCCAAGGACCTTCTTCAATGATGCCCAATGGCATTCAGTCAAACGTCAAATAGCCGCATCCCGTATAGTTTTATAAAAAACAAATCGGGAGCGGCACTTGTGTATTCCATATTAGCTTCCCCAAGATGCTGGCTTGCAACCCAGGTACTGAGCCCCCCCGCCACGACAAGGCTTGGAACTATGGGGGGGACAAGGCTTGGAACTATGGGGGGGACAAGGCTAAGACAAGACAAGTAAGGAAAGCTACAGTAATCAAATTATTATAACGTTAAATCGATTATAATTCCCGGCCCTTATAAATATAGCTCGTGAGGACAGATGATAGGGTCCACATCACTCTGCGTTTTAGGAAACCAGTTCCAAGATTGGAATGGAACGAACAATTCAACAGTTTTTTTATTTTTTTCCCATTTACGACTCGAACATTTATTGGCTCTAAAAGCCATGAACTTTTTTCATTGGAAGTGTGAGTTTTAAATTTGAATGTGTCAAGTATTAGTTCAGCCATGATCATAATATTTTTTATGATCGAAAAATATTTTGTTATTGTATGTGAAGCTTTAAATTCTTTTGGAGTCACAAATAACTTCCTTGTATTGTCATTATTCCGAAATAAACTATTTACTAGGAAGCAATAACAAGTCTTAGAACAAGAATTTAAAAATATAGCTTTTCGATATCATGTTTCTATCGAACCATGATTTATAATATTATTTGTTCAAGCAAATTGCAGTTAAACGCACGTGCACAGTTTTTTAAAGGCATTTAAAAAGTCTTATATAAAGAAACCTCTCTCATTAGAGCACTGAAATGAGAGAATCCATATGAATATAGTTTTTTATTCTTAACCGAGCGCTGAGATTAATATTTTTTCTGATGATGAAATTATTAAGATTTCGATATTATTAATTTACGTGTTTGGTAGTGAGTATTTTCTAATAGGAAACTCTACGTTTAATTATAATTCAACTTATCAATATATAATTGTATTCCTTACTTTATTAATAATAATTCTTAAATTCTAAAAACTCTAACTAATTAAACCAATAATTATTATTATTTAAATATCACGACAAAAATGTAAATATTTTAGTTTAAAAATCTATTAAGTTTTTGATAATATCCTCGGTTGAACGATAAGTTATTTCCATACAATAATTAGCTATTTAATTTACGTTGTATGTAATCACTCATCGCCATACCCAACACACTTTATCTAAAAGCTATTCATCCTATTATCTACTCCAACTTACATCTAGGAATTCAATTAATACGGCTTCACCCGGTTCGTGACCGTAATTACATATAACAATAAAACTACACAACGTCACCACACTCAAAAACGTGTTGAAAAAACACGTGCCCGTAACAGATACCGAACAATGAACTATGATATGAGATTCTCTTGTAAACAAGAAGTCTTATCAAACCAATTCTGAGAAGCAGTCGGAGTCACGATCGAACTGTACTAACTAACAAGCAATGGACTATAGACAAGATTTACACTCGCCATTCATCATCGGGAAATGGAAATAATATATTTATGGTAAGCAACCAATCTTCTTAGTTAAAACAGTGCAAGAATCTATAATAGAGCGCTGTAAATTCTACGAAAATTGTACTGGTATGATTTACTTCAAGGTCAGGAACAGCATACTATGCAACGGTACTTGATCTTATTTCCGTATAAAACATATATTTATCTTTGAAAATAACATGTTCTTCACACAAGATTTTTAACTGTTTCCTATTAAAACTTTCGGTGGTCAATAGCAATTCAATTCTGCCAACTAGGTATGCATTTCAAATATCATTGACGCCAATCAGACGCTGCATAAAAAGCCGAGACTCCAACAAATCCTCAGAATCCTATTTATCTCGGCATACCTGTTCACGTCATATTTCTGCGGGATAACAAAGCGCGGGTTCAAGGCGTGACCTTTAGGCGAACGGCGCGGACGCAGCAAGACTTAAAAAACAGCCAGCACGAACACGCAAATGAAATCGAAATAGCAAAACTCTAGACCGAGCAAGCCAGTATGAGATACGGCATTTTGATTAACTATTGTCGGGCACCGGCCCGAGAGGCGGCGGTCGCGTTTGATATTCCCTATCTACATCTTTGTCACAAAAACCGTATTTTATATGTTTGTTTAATGCAGAATAGCTTTTTTGTGAGAAACTTTGGGTTACGTTTTATGAGCTTGGTCCTAAGAAGTCTTTTAGACATTCTAAAAATCTCGACTGTTCATTTATTTATAGAAAAACTTAGTTTTACAAACATATTTCACACACTCATAAATAATTATTTATCAATACTAATGTAACATGATACACAACAGATATTTGTTATAAGCAATATTAGTCAAGACAATGACATCTCCAAAAGAATTTAATGCAAATATATGGATGCCGACGGTGTATTCTTTTTAAATTTGCATAACCCGTATCGAACATTCGTATATCTTTATTGTTTATTTTGTTACGTATAGGTTTTGTAATAATATATTAATCGAGCAGTTGTTCTTTTATCATAGACTTAAGACAGCTTAATAACTCTTAATTTGTTTCGAGGAATTTTTCTTGTTGGTAAGTTAAAGGCGCGCTTTTGTGTCATTAAATGACTCTTTCAAATGTAATTATTGTTTGTTTTTTGTTTATGTTATAGATGCGATAACGATACTTGAACTCTGTATAATGAAGCGACTGAGAAAAATGCTATTATACAGATATAATCAATAATAAAAATAAAAGCCTGTGAGTCATAGGATTTGTTTTATTTATTTTTTAATTTAAATAAAATAAGCATCCAAACCGCTAGATCGATTATGAAAATTATTTCACTATTTAAAAGCTATATTATAAGCTATATTATACTAGAGTGCCATGGAGTATACCTTTTTTAAATTTTTTATCTTAATAAATTCATTTGGTCGGAGTAAGGGTAAATGACTAGTGTTTTACAACCACCCACATTTTTATATGAAAATATCCATATTTTATATATCAGATTAACACAATATTTATTTAATTCATAGTTAAAATATGAAATTTATTGTTTGTCTTTTGTGTGGGTTTTCCTTCATTACGCACCCTTTTATTGCAATATGACGTTAAATCTGAGAAGGGTCTTCGAAGTCACGCGGCTAAAGTTCTTTGAAAGCGAGAAATGCTATTTAAAGTTCACGACTTTCTTAATATTCAGGAAAATAATAGAAATATACAATTTTTATTGTGTTTTATTTTTCAAGGAGCTTAGAAAATTATATAAATGTAATTAATTGATAATAAACTGTATCAACATAAGACGTCGGAATAATTTTAAGATTATTTAACTTTACATTGCTCAGTTATCAAATCGTTCATTGTGTTTGAGTAGTTTCAGTGAATCGAAAAATAGGATAATAGCCCTTTTTACTCAGTACCTAATAATAAAACTACATTTAAGTGTCAGAATTATCGGAATCATTTCATACTTATACGAAATAAAATCAAATCGCCATTCGATAGTAATGTACACGTAGAAGACATAAATCGTATCGTAACCATATCGTATCGTGTAAAGGGAAGCTACCGAAAACTAGCAAAGTTCATTCTCTTGGTAATTATAAGTGAACGGCTATTTCACCGTACGTCATACGTCACGCAATCTGATGCTTTTCGAGTTAGGAAAAAATGTGGCAAGAAGTAAAAACACCCTCCTTTGTTAAAAGCTAAATAAGTTACTGTTTTGATTTCTTGTTCGGTTTCTTTTGTTACATGAAATATCTCTTCTAATAATTGATTAAATAAATAAATAAATAAATAAATCATTTATTTGCACTATTAGATATATCTTACAAAAATTTAATGACCCAGGCTCCTAATATAGTTGTAAACTGTTTTTCAGGAGCCTGTGTTCACACTAATTTATATTACACTGTTACAATGGCGTATGTACACGAATTTATTCAGCTTTAGACATAATTTATTATAATATTATTTGTTACATTTCAACATTTGTTCATTATACATTATTATTAATTACCTATTTAATAATTATGCATGCATTAAAAAATAAAAAAATAAAAAATAAAAATAGTTTATAAATTGATTGATTGATTGATATGATTGATTGAATGTTCTATTTATATTAAATGTATCTAACTTAAAATTATATTAATTATCCTTGTAATTCAACATACCAATAAACTTTTCTGTACTACTACTTTACTCTATACTCTACATGGAATTAATTTTTGAAGGAAAATTAGTACCTATATTGGTCTCTTTAAAGGATACGAATTGAAATTCATATAAAAATTTTTTTTCCTCAAAAAAAAAAAAAACGTACAGATGCTTATAAATATTTATTTACGATGGTAAACCACAAATTATTTTATTTCATTATTCATAAGAAGCTTATTTATTTTTTATTCTATACCGTTGTTTCGTAATATTATCGAAGCTGGCGCCATTTGATTGACTACACCTTGTAAAACGCCAGTCAAAATTCAAATTAGAAAATTTAGCGAGTTATGTAAATTTTTTCTATTTATATCTTTTTTTTGTGGTTTTTAACTAAACATAGAAAAAAACTTGAAAGCGTGTTTTCGAGGTAAATTAAGTATCTTATTAGTAGGCATATCGCGTTTTAATTGTGATTTTTCAACCGACTTAAAAAAGGAGGAGGTTCTGAATTCGAATGTACTTTTTAATTTCTTTACAGGTTTGTTACCGCAGAACTATCGACAGGGTTAGCCGATTTTGATGATTATTTTTTTATTCGGGAGATGATTATTTTCTTATATTTGTTCTTAGATTTTTGTAAAAAAAAACTATTAAACACTAGCTAGGACGTTTAATACTTGTACCTTACATTACATAGGACAAAATATCATATATAAGGTATTTTAAAGAATATAAAAAGAGTTGAGAGAATATAGAATGTGTCGGCATAATTGAGTCACGTGCGTAGTAAAGTTACCCCCTTCAATTTTTAAAAGAAGATCGGTGGCAACGTTGCAATATCCAATGTTCTTTTATAAGTGACAAAGAATAGTTTTTTTTTAATACGAAAGAATGTAATAAAATTCTTTGAGAGTGGGGTTCAAAACTGCCTTGATATCCGTCGCTTCAGAGTAATTTTTGTTTGCAATAAGTTTTGAAAAATATTTTATGGAATCATTTTTAATTAAACGAAAACATGTATATTTTCATTATTTAAAAATCTTACTTCATTGCCTTTTTTCAACTTTACTGATCTATACTGGTGATTATCAAATTTATAATTAAATTTAGGTTAACTGCTCAGTTTCGACTAATAGTCGTGAATAACCATACCCGGTATTCATGCCTCAACATCGTACATAGTAACGTTCATTAAAACATTATTATCTACCGATAAAAACCAATATTGGAAATTTAAAAGTATTAAACATAAAAAAAAGTATTTAAGTGTTGGGAAGTATGTAACAAACATAAAATACGATACATTAAGCTAACACCAATTAAGCACTTATGTTCTTGCCTACTGTATTTACGTTCTCTAAGTATTTTTAATTTGAAGTGCCATACACGGAAAAATAGCCATCAATACTTCCATGTTAGTCAAACCTGTTGCCATGAACTCAATTAATATTTCATTACGACTTCAAATCAATCCATATTGTAAACGTCCCATCGCTATAACACGTCAATCTGTAGTAAATTACAACGTTTATCCTCAGTATACAACGAGTTTACGATCTTATGCAGGCCTGGAATAAATTTCTATAAGATACAACCAGGAACATAGCATAGTGAAGTGAGTTCACGATACTTGATCGTTCAAATGTACACTCTATGAGCCGGCTGACTGGGAGCTTTGTTAATCCAAACTATCAAACGTTATTCGAGAATCATTTTGGTACTAAACCTTGTTTTTGTCCTGTTTATAGCTCGGACTTATTTGGATGCAACGTAATATTCTATAAAGCTGTTTAAATTTTATGAGGCCATAACGCAAGCTATTTAGTTTGGTTTATACGTTTACTAGAAAATGAGAAATCGAATTTATGGCTTCATCAACTTAAAACCGACTTTGCTAATATAGGTTAATGACTAAGGAGATACGAATATTATAAGTAAAATTATTTATTATTATACAAACTGCATTTACAAAATACAATTAAAAAATATATTCTCACGTACTTATGTTACCTAGAGAATTATGACCTAATCCATAACAGGCTCGATATAATTTAAGACTGAACTAGTTTTCCCTTCAAGCATTTTCCATTTGACCTTCCTCGCGAACCACCCTCTAGCCCATAATCCCAACAAAAGTTTCCTTAGCCAATACATAATAAGTTCACGTGTACGGTGTGTCCATCGCGCTGGTTAACTCGGTAGCCGGCGGTCGCTCGCTTTGTTTCTATCCGCTAGTACGCTACGAGCCTACTTGCGTGGTGGACGCGCGCGCTCCACGAACCGGCGCGCGCATACATAAACACGACAAACATTTTTAAGCATGTGTGACTAATATTCAACAACATTGAACTTTCTGTGACTGTGAGACTTAGTGAGGTGATATTGGGGTGGTTTTGGCGCGAAACGGAGTTTAACATAGTTTAACATAACACAGAGCTTTCGCAATTGTCTCGTGATAACAGTAAGTAGAACTTTGATTTAGTCGTAATGGCTTTTGTGGCGGTTTGAAATATGGACAATGATAACTGAATGTTGATTAAATTTTATTTATAACAATCGTTTGTATCGAACGTATATGGAGTAACCGTAAAAATGAACAGTTTTATATTACGTTTGACTATTCCATCAAGTATTGATAAATTAAATTATATCAATTAAGATCTAATTAGAAATAATTTATACTACATGTTAAATGGCTTCGTGTATCACTCTATAATCTACATACTAAACACTAACATTGTATAATATGTGACGTAATTTTAACATAAAAGACGCTTAAGCTTTTTCGGAGCTTTTTAAATTAGCATAAATAATTACATTAAACTCTACATTTTCAATAATTTTAATTACCGACTTTTAAAATTTAATTTTATCGATTCACTAACTTTTCCAATAAGAATGTTTCCGAAAAAGTTTAGCGGCAACAATTATCGCAGTTCTTTATTACAATAAGGAAACAGCAAGGTATTCAGAATGTTAGCAAAACATTCGCCATGCAGCCGACTAACGAGGCTCGGTTGTGATAAGTGAAGTGAGATGTGTCGTTTAGATATTCGTAGAAATTCAACCGAGATGAACAATCTAACGTCTTTCTAGTATTTCAGACGTGTCAATAGTACCTACTGACTTCCATAGAGCTTTTGTATTGAATACAAAATTGAAAATTAAATGCCAGTGTTATTGAATAAATGTATTGTCTCTTGTTCGTTGTATTTGGTTGGTGTTTAAATTTCAGATTGTCGTAAAATGTAGTAAGAACTTTCACTATTTCAAGTGTAAACTCCGTGCTATAGTTAAAAAAATAGATATTAATAGTATTTGAAGTCATAAGAAATAATTATTAGGGTTGTCCTAAATTTGAATAAATGATATATATATTAGGGTTGTCTTAAATAGGCGATAATATATGGAAATTGTATAGTGTATAAGAAAATATGTATATGTAGTGTATAAGTTTTTAGTTCAGAATGAATGGGCTTTTAATTTTATTTATTTTATTTATTAATATATGACACAATAAACTCTAAATAATTTCAGTAAGGGGTTAAATATAGCTGTATACAACTTATTTAATAATAAATTGACGTAAGTCTATCCGACGTCTACTTATTTAGCGCGAATTATAACTTAAGCCTTATTTAGATTGATTAATGTTATTACTCAATTTAAAAGATAATCGTGTGTGTAATATTTATTATAATGCTTCAGATATAGATCTCATTGAAATTCTTATGTATGTAATTGTTAAATAACCTTAAGATAGTATCAAACATCGCGAGATCGCATATGAGATATAATCTACGATCTTCATGCATTATTTATCATTAATACGATACTTTTAAACCCGAAGTCACTTGATGCCGGCTTATCGGCCAATTTTATCTTCAATTATTATTAATTATGCGTATCATTTTATAACGAGTTGATTTTATAAAGGATTAACTGAATATTGACTTTAGATTTTAAGATTATTTGCTTTCATTTAAAAAGATGATTTACAATTTATTGCCCTTAATTCGTAAGATACATTATATAAATATTTTAAAGCTTAATATGACAGATATAATATAATGATCTTATAATAAAAGTAATAATTTCAATTTGAATTGTGCACGTACATCGTTGAACTCTTTCATATGTGCGAGCGCAAGCTACTCCTGCGCAGCAATTATAAGTACATTCTATTAATAAATGTTCAATTATGAATCACCACTGCGTGAAATAATTGTAATTAATTCTAGTTTATTCAATATCCCTATAAATAAAAATAAGGGCCTATATAATTACTTTTAATGGAGTAGTTATGCATTAATTCATATCAAATAACAAGAATACGCAATTGCTAACTAATTCCGAATTAACTAACGTATTTCAAAATGGAATCCAAAACGAGATCTTTAACAGGCTTACCAAATAGGCATGAGACAATCGTGAGGTCTCGTTGGGAAGACAATATGACCAAGTCGCGGATAGCCCATTAGAGAAATGTCTCCAGCCACTTAGAGCCAATTACAATGAACGTCTTCCTAACTTAGTTCTCCCATAAAAGTATCTTAGCAGCATTGTCGGGCCGATTCTGCGATAACTTGATATTCAACTGATATAACACTTACTTAATTATGTGGTGGAATACATTTTAATTCCATGTGTAACGACTCTATATTTTGTTAAACTGTTTCATGATTTTATACGTATATAAAAAAGAACATTTGTACTACATTTTTGACATATTACATAAGTACAAAGACTGTTTAATTACAATAAATTTTATTTATAAAACTATTATTAACTTTCTAGTACAATTAATTGCGACCTCGCTGTTTTTATTTAAATCGCGGTGCTATACTAATTGTGAGATATAATCTTAGTGAAATGAAAGGGCAAATTGAACCTTATTACAATGGAGGACGAACAAAAGGGTTTACAAAAATGAGCACGCGTGGTAAAGAGTAATAAAGGACGAGCGGTTGTGGTCACCCTTCGGCTGTGGCTACTTATAGCTATATTAGACCCTTGGACCTCAAATTGCTTTGGAGTTTATTACAGTATTCTTCTTGAATTACGCAGAAGCTTATATTTTATTTTTCAAGGAATATCAATCTGTGTTGGTTGGAGCAATGTTGGATTTTATTATTTAAATACAATCTTAAGTTTAATATCCAAATAAATAGAGACTATTTTACGATTATTGAATACCTAATTAATTATATTCCCATAGAGTTACGCAACTATATACTTTTTGTGCAACATTACTTAATTTGGTAACGTTTATTACCAAACCTAAACTTAATATTGAATAATCTTAGATGAATATAAAGCCCATATATCACAATTAAGTCTCTCAAAATTAAATCTAATTTTTCACTCGAAGGTTAAACAATAAAAGCCGAAATAAATCATATAATATTTCAAATAACAAGTAAGCTAATTGTATAGCCGGTTTAGATCTGGGCCAAAGTTTCGTACGTGCTCTCCATTATTCATAGTAGATTGTTAGTTTGACGTAGATTCGTTAGCGCCCTATGACTCATTAAAGAAATTCAAGTGACCGACGTTATTTTATGCTATTTTGTTTGATAATAATGACTCAAGTTCTAGATAAGGGGTTTCGAAATGCAAGACTTGTATTGTCGGATATTTTATGTTGAACTTAATTTACTGTTTGATTGCGTAGCTTATAATAATCATTATTCGTTGGTGCAATGTTCGCACTAATCTGGAATACAATTGATTTCGAATCAATTCAGTGTTGTAATGAACACAGTTTTTGGCTTTTAAATCTAACATTTAAAAGCTTGTAAAGTAAACATTCTGGTAACAATATTCATTTTTAGAGGTGTTCGTATTCTTATTATATTCACTGTTCAGTATCTACTACTCTCAAAAACAAAACAACGTATCCTCAAAATAATGAAAAGCACGAAAAAATTGTAACAAAAAATCTACGTACAACCAAAACATTTTTTGACCACGTCTAAAAATATACCTTTTGATTAGCTATAACCAATACAATTAGTTATACCTTGCAAAAAGTTGTTTTCGTATTGTCTTCGAAATATATTAAAGATTTCCAAGGCATGTTCCAAGATAAGCATAAAAACAAAATAGTAATTATGTTGTACCGGAGCGTGAATGAGCGCTTGCTCTTTTTGAGATGCCTTCGATATTTATGAATCGAAGTTTTCAGATCGTTTATCGACAATTTCGTGGTTGATCCTCGCCTCGGGTCTTTTTATAAAACGATTATTCATTTCAAAATAAAAATCAATGAAGAGTTGAAGCAAAAGTGAAATTAATACGCATGCTTTAATATGAAATGTTATATGATCAATAACACCCACGCAAACAGACGTCAAAGCGATACATTGTAATATTACCAATGGGCATGATGCGACAATTTTTACTGTGAATAACTTGGTTTGCCCTTGAGGTCTAGACCATTATATGCTTCGTAATAATAATTATTAGATTTTTTAATACTGATAACCATATTTTAATTAAAACATTTTCTAATTATCATTTTCAATTACATCAGAATTTTTGAAGTATATCTACACATCAAATGACAAAAAGCTCTGATTAAACTGTATGAATAAATTTACGATGTTTAGAAAGTTTTTAAGTTCATACATATTGTTTGTTCTACATGACATAGTAGAAGAAAATAATATAACGTAATCTCTCCTTAAGTTTCTTACAAAAATGCCAAATGAAGTTGAAAGGCATTTTTTTAGTCATGAAAATAAAAAAAGTTATCAAGCTTATAAGTAAAACTATAAATGTGCTGTCATTTATAGTTTAAATCGCGTAGCGCGTTCTCAGAACAAGAGCTTCAACTACAGGCCAAGTTCACCGCGGTTGGATGTTCTTGGTGTCAGAATTTCAATTTCAAGCCTTATTACTTGAGCGATAATATCAACGTTTCGTAAACTCGGCTATAGTGTGGCTATAGTGAGGCTATAGTGTTGGATCACGCGAATAACCCCAGTAACCTTGTCAAAGTGCTATGATATCACTTCGCGTAATAACTATGAATGTCGTGTAAAATTATTTTTGTACAGTTAATCTGTAGTGTCAAATTGATTGCGATTTATATGAATATTAATCATTTTAACCTTTTCAACTTTCCAATTGAAAAAAAAA
>CAJQZN010022811.1:0-22367 GCA_907164685.1 Colias eurytheme | reverse complement strand
ATAGTCTATAATGTGTGGATATCTTGAAAAGACGAAACGTGGATGTAGGTATTATAAAGTGTTTATGGTTGATAATCAAAGATTTTCACTACGAAGTTCTTTTTTTAAGTATATTACGCGAAGAATCGGCTAATATATGCTTTATATATTATTATTTGATAGCAATTTTATGATGTGTAACAGACACATAACACAGTTAATGATAGAGCCATTTTTGAATAACCATTTTCAAAGCTTTTTTCTGCTGCTTTGGGTATATAACCGATCTAAGACTTAATTGATCTTTATGAAAATGTATAAAGAATCAGATGGAACATTTCAGTAAGTATCACAGTATTATTTAATAAAACGTATTACAGTATAGGATTATAAAGTAATCAGCCTCTATTTAGAACACAACTAGCATGACGTGGTCTAATTAGTAATTACTATGACAGTTACAACGATGTGCACTTCGCACAATTGACCAGCTGACAGCACGAACATTGACCACTGAGTGTGTACATTCCACTTTATTATTTATTATTAAACTGTCATAAAAATAATGTTAACACGTGACGGTATCTAGCTTTTTATCATGTTGTTTTAAGCATGCATGAAATACATAATATCATCGGGTTTAATTTCAAAATAATTATAATAGTTTAAAAAAACTAAAAAACACGCTTTTAGTTCGGTTTTCTATAAAACGCGTGTTTTTTATTTTTTTTAACTATTATTTATTTTATCAAATTAGTGTATTGTCATCGGTCCTAAATAAATCTACAAAGTTTGAACGAAATCTGGCCGTTTAAAGTGGGTCAAAATCCCGCCCAAAGAAGTCGGTTACAAACTTACAAACATACAGGTGAAGCTAATATAAAGCGTGTAATAGAAAAAGAAACTGAAACTGGTAAATGAATCTAATAAAATTATAGAAATCAATACAATAACAATTTGTGAAAGTGCAAGGGCTCTACTCGTTTTTACCAATACCCTCTACTATTAAACAAACCTCATTTATAAACATGTAGGTAATTATTAAAAGAGCTTTTAAGCTGGCAAGTTTATTTCATTAAAGCTTGGGGGTAAGATCTTCATAGTTAACATCCCTTATCCCTTCATTCCTAATTAACAATGTTGGCATACACCACATTATATCTGATAAGTTTTATTACATAGTATTTAGTTTTTATAGACTAAATATTTTGTAATAAAAGTTATCAGTGATAATTATGCAAAACGACACAATAACCGATATGCTAATTCGTTGTTCGGACGATTTAGCACCCCGCCGTATCTTCATACATTTGTAACCGCTGAGGGGTTCCGTATCGCATCAATCTACAAGATATCTACTTACTTATTCCTATCATCGAACAAATGTTTCAAAAACATTTAATTACCTGAATATTTATAAGCGACTTTAATCGCCCACTTTGTTTTAATAACATATATTATACAATGAAGAGACCTAATTATCGTTGAGTACGATGGAACGTACATCAAATATTACGATTACGAATTAAAATGTAGCAAGGTATTAATTGTTATCTATTTTTACGAATTTTTAATTAATGAAATTTTTTTACTGGTGTGTTGATGATTCATAGACATTGTTCTAAAAAAATACCAAAAAGCCTACCTATCGTAGTGCATTGGGCCAAATGCAGATGTAGAGTTCAGAAGTTCTATCGTTCAGGTAAAGTTTGAAAGTATACAGGTTAAACATAAATAATAAAAATAAAAGAGGGTTTATTTTCTCACTAATTATATTAATAAGTTAACACATTTTCAGTACATATAAATAAGTGTGAGACTGGTGCCTAAACTAGGTAAGAGCAACTAGGTAAGTAAATAGCATTCATAGTTCTTTTTAAACGCTCACTAGCTACGTGTTAATGAAACATTAGGACTGGATTTACCCCTCAATTAACACAAAGCAAACACTACATCATAACAAACACAGCAGTTTCTTTGATTGAACGAGGATCATGAAAGTCTTAAAATGACTAAATGTTTCCCTAATATGTGAAATGAAGTAAAGTTATTGTGCTATAAAATCTGCTGTGTATCTTGAACTAAAAAAAGTTCACAGAATCGTCGCATTTTACTTCAAAATAACATTCAACCATCAGCGCTCAAATTACCAGATTTCAAACACCTTGTTATAAACATTATCATTTCCTTCTATTTTGCACGAAATGGACATTATTTAGTGATCGATTAATTATTTATGAAAGCTCTTTAGCTCTTTCATTATATTGGAATACATTACAATAATTTTGACAAGCTGCTAATCATATTCTAATGCACACCTTGCGATATTTTGTCTGGCGCTTAGAATTTTAAAGAGCCACAGAACAGGAATGTTTAAAGGGTTGAAATTAATCTGACGATAGTTAGACAGGTGCTTTTGTTCCGTTACTGATTGAAGTTTATTCAGATATGAATGCGTTTATAATAATTTAAACTCATCTATGTATTATTTACCATTATAATGAATTTAATTATATTTTATATTATGTTGTATAGACCCGTTAGGAACGCAATAAAAAAAAGAATATAGAACCTATTTACTGTACCTATTTCCTGAAATTAAAAAATAAATAGTTGGTACCTATCTATATCTTTTTAATACATTTTTTCTGGAATAGTTCTTATGACATATATTCAAGTATTGAGATTATACAGTATCCTGTATAATTAGTTATTATCAATTGTGAAATAGAGGAGAAAATTTAAAATGATAGAAAGTGAAATATGACTCCTCACTCTACCTTAAAATTTTAATATTTATGTACAACAAAAATAAATATGAAATAATATAAAGTCTCACTCAAAGATATGCCTTTCTTTGAAGTACCTAATTAGTTGATTTAAGATTTGTGTACCGATAGTCACGGTGTGTGCGTTATATGACTCGCTTGATGGGTTTTTAATTGCCTTAGTGTAAATACTCCACCCTTTTATATTAGGGAAATTAAAACAATTAGAACTTCTTTCTTAATTTCTTAGATTGTAGGATTATTTTGTATGTTGCAGAATTATTTAGTAGATGAATTGTAATTACAATCGGTTTTTATTTCCACTCATAAGTAGCTATTAATTGCGCTATAGTTATTGTTATATCAATAATTTTGAAACTCATATAAACAGTTTCGTGTCCTTTCTTGATCCCGTAAAAAAATCTATTAGTAAGCCATAACATCACGTTAAATATTGGAATATTCTACAGTACAAACGCGATAATAAATACTTACTCAAACTATACCCAAGCTTTTGGAAACCATTTTTTTTTTGTACTCCGTACCTACATTATTTAATTTATAGAGCCTTATATATAATTATGCATTTTATAAACATTTGAGTCATCAAATATCGAAATTTACATAAGATGTTAATATTATGAAGAAAGGCATTTGTCGATCTAGATAACACCAAACGAGGACGAAGCTATTGTTTTGTAACGGCATGTGAAAATTTGTTTCATTCCGTAGCAGATATTAAAATGTAACGGTGAATTTAATTTGTTTTTAATTACTTTCAAATTGAAGCAATTATAAAATAACAACATTGAATTAACATAATAGATTTTGGACATTGAATTTTTTTTTTAATTGGTAAATAGAATACCTATAGATTTTTTTAATTAAGATTTAAGATTGTTTTTCACTAGTATTAACTAGTGAATAAAGACAATTTTTAATTTGGTACTCTTCTTTAAAAAGTATTAAATATAGTATCATCCGATAGGTATTAACCAAATATGTACCTAATCACTTTCACCTGAGTCTTTAATCTATTTTTAATAGACGGTTAAAATTGTAACTTTTTAAGTTTATTTATAATGTATTTTCCGTACAATGTTTGTAATTTTTGTAAAATTACAAACATTAGTCGGTATTTTCCCACTAAATTTATCTTTATCTGTACGTATAGTATTATATTATTATCTGCGGCTGTACATAGCAGCCAATGGGGGCGGCAATAAAGGCTAATTGCATTGTAAAAGGGGAATGCTCACCAATGACTGAGCATTAGGGTCCAAGTACATAAGGCAAGTAAGCAGACCATAAATGGCTAATGAACAATTCTCTATTTAATTGCTTCTTACATCAACACGATTACGTAGGTATACAGTATAATTTTATTTATGTTCTTAAGTAGCCTTTTTAAACTTTGTTTTTATTACTTTTTTATTTACCTTCATGAGTATTACATTCTTATCTTTTTTGAGCAGAAAATTTTAATAATTTATCAGCATTGCGTTACAAAAAAGTATATACATAGCAATATAGACTATATTGCCACAGTATTACAATATATTTATTGCTATGTACAGACTTTTCTGTAAATCTATATGCTAAACTTTTGCACTGTTGTGATTTTTTAATCTGTCTCAAATTCTTTTGAAACTAGTAGGTAATGTAGAAATTACCGAAGTATAAATTTAAATACAGTTAAAGTATTTAGGCGGTGCATTTCAAAAGAAAATTGTAATGTATGCTAATTGTTTACCGTAGCTTATGTGCGCGTTTCCAAAACAAGGCAATTGACCATAGACATCACTTTTGTGAGTCACAAACTTGTCACAAACAAGAATTCTACACAATTCATCTGCCTGTAAAATGTTCAAATCGCTTATTGATTTGACATAAACACGTCTTTTTCATTTAGATCGCTGTTAACTATGAAATCTTGTATACCTAGGTAGTTATAGGCTGGTTATAGGTATGAAAAATACTATCATTAGATATGATTTTTAGTGCACCATAGTTACCAAAAAATATATAATTTCATTATACCTATGTTAAATGCAGTGTACATATATAATAATAAGTCTTAGAATTTCTTATTTGAACTAAATTAAAAACTTAAACTTTTAAACCTTAGACATATTTGGTTCAGCTAATTGAGATACTCGTATTTTGTTATATCATGAAATTAACATAATATGCGTTTAGATAAATTTAAGCAACTATAGAATTATTTGCTTATGTTGTTTTGTAAATATTTCATGGAGTAGAGCCGACACAATCGTCCAGAATGTAGAGCCCCGAAGAGAGTTCTTTAGAAAAAAGACTATAGAAGATACTTATTCTAATTTCAAAGCGATTTGTAAACTTAGATTTATATGATTTTTAGATTTGTTGCATTTTTCCTTTGATTAGATTAGGAAATTTTAATCGAATTCCAGCAATAGTTCAGGATCCATCGCCCATTTTTGCACTTCATTACTATCAAGCTAATTTTCCGTGAGTAGCTTTATTTTTCAATAAATATTTGAGAAATAAAAATGTTTTGATTTGATCAAAACATTTTATCCTTGTTACCTCTGTAAGCTACCACAATCGAGAGTTTCGTACAGGAAATTGTTGGGCGTCTCATCAAAATAAAGCTACTCAAGGAAAATTAGCTTGATAGTAATCACGTGCAAAAATGGGCGAAGGATCCTGGACTACAGTGAATATAATTTAAAAAAATCTTTGTCATTCTACGATTTGTCTATTCTAGGCTTCGCTTCTAGGTCAGTAGTTCGTTAAAGTTAGGCGAATGAAATTCAGCATCGGTACAGCTAAGTATGTCAAACAGTTTTAATTCATTTCTATTAGCTTTCTAGTTGTAGCTGGCGCGACACGGAAGCCCGCTACTGTGCGACTCCATTGTCATAGAAACACTCCACATAATTGGTTATCACACCTCGTTCGTCACGCTTTGGCCGAAAAGACGCCGCTCGCTTTTGTCACCTGTTCATACACTCAACTGTTTTCTTACATACTTTGGACGCCCCTTTGACTTCTTTTTATCTATTAAATGTTATGTTATGCTCTATTTCGGCGCATTTTGCGTATGATTTGACCTGGTTGACGTTTTACTGAAAATGTAAGCGTAACAAACACATTTATAGATAAAATTCTTCAACACTATCACCAAGTTCCTAAGGTAGATTTGAAAAGAAGGCTAATAACAGCCCAAAAGATGGAACGTATTAAGTATCAGGTCTGAATTTGTGAAATTTCTAACACTCCACTAATACTAAAGACTAATACCTACAGGTAATTTCTTTATTTGCCTTGCAATCATACGAAAGGATTTTGACCATAAATTGTAGCGTCCTTAAAGAAAGTACCAACTCATCCTTAAAAGCTATGGCACGGCTATGTATGGTTTCAAAGCTTACATTTAACAATGATGTTACCTCTGACCTATTGGCGTACCAGACGTATCCCAAGATTTCACGCTGAGTGTTAAGCTGAAGACTATTAAATGCGGGTTGTTGAGTTGCAATCGTTGGCTCATTATCCTGTCGATACTCCCATCGTGCGCACGAACATCGCTGAGCTGCCTCTACTTACTGTCAAACTTAATTCTTCACTCGTGTCGTTGTATACCAGCTTGCTGTGAAACTGCACTATCCTAGCTCTACGGTTGTTTGATAAATATCCGCAAATTCGACACGATCGCTGAGAGTTATGATAATGTTGAAATGCGATGGTTTTGGTATGCAAGTCCACTTACATTAATAATAATTCTTATTGGAACCTTACAACTTTGAAACCAAGATTCAAATGCTTCTAAAAAGCTAATAAAGAACATAATATGACATAGGATGCTTAGTGTAGCACATATCAGGTACACAGTCTTTACTTATATTTAACTCCTTAATTAATCCTTATCAGAATTTCCTTACAATTAATAAACAAATAAAATCTTTAAAATTAACAATTAATCCATCCATCCATCAAGAGTTATGATATTTTACGCAGAGAATCTTACGTAGCTTACGTATACTTCATTCAATCAATTGTATTGAAGTGTGAAATATAATTTGGATGAGTGATTAGTGAGCTTGGATATAAATTAGGCTTAGTGAGCGGAGCTGTGAGCTAACGGCTAGTTAGTCGCACTTGTTACAGTCGTGCTCCACTAATGCTGGGGGTACTTAACTATGGAATAGCTTTTATTTTAATTAAAATTTTGTTTTATTCTTTAGTAACAGAATGAATCATAATGTTGTTATATCTTACCTTATTGTCTTTATTTTTATTTAGAGCGATAGAATAACATAATGAACCCAATTAATAACGCTCTACAATATGTCAATTGCAAGTCACATAATATTATGACCATCGTTAAAAGTTTAAACTTTCATATCTCTCATAAGGCATTGATATAATACTTGAATATTGAAGTCAAAACATTCAACTATAAAATTCTTCACTCTGTTCTAAAGATCTAACTATACTTTATGTAGAGCCCGAATAAAGAATCCATCTCCACACTTACCACCCACTATAGACATTAACATATTACAGACCATTTATTTATATTAGTAGATTTCTTTATCACTTTATCATCAATTGTTAAGAGAGGTGTTATTTATGAATTGTGCACACAAGACGGCTTGATCAATGGTCGACAAGTCAATGTAAATATATACGTGCCTTTATTATAAGTCATTTTATGAAGCGTGATTTCGTGTTTACACTCTATAGTTATCGTATATAGTTATAGTAATTATGAAAGGATATAAATGAGGTTGAGACATCAATTAATGAGGAGTATTTTATTTTATTAACACAGTCCACAGATATAGAATAGAAACAATTTAAATAACAATTTTCTGTGTATATTTTCATACTATTATCAATTCGTATAATCACTTACTGACATCTAAAAAGATATAGTAAATTTTTATTAAAATATTAAAAACCTCCCACTGAATGACTCTAGCTCAACGAAGCATGAGTGCGTACTAAGTATGTAACTTGTAGAATATAGATAAGGCATTAAAAAACCGTTATGCCCAGATTCGAAATAAACAATTAAATACTACATGCAAACAAACATATACGTCATACATACTCTGCAACCCTGGAAATAATATTGCAGCTTTATTGATATTTAAATTTCAGCAATGGAAAAATTCCATTCTACAAAATAAAAGCAAAGGTTTACATTCATACCTAACAATAGCTTAATTGAAAACACGAACACGCTCCGAATATCGTCACACCTAACCCATTTTTCAATTAATTAAAAAACTGTATTTTTAATATAAAAAACGCTATTCTAATGATGAATTAGTATGAGGACACCGCTCTGGTACCACCTTGGATTCTATTGTGTGTCCTCTCTTATTAACTGCTACAGAAGTTCATAGTATTTTTTGTCCCCAATCAAGTGACTGGCGACATCTATTGTCGGATGCTCACTAGCTCAGTAAGCCTTATTGTGTGCTCCTTCACCAACCGAGGCCTTTTCAATGCTCATCACTTTAGTATTGTGTGCTTATTTTGACATATCGCCCGGTATTGTTTACAATTTTTAAGGTCGTAAATTATGTTACCGCATTGTTATTAAGACGAATTTGTTTGACGAAGATTCAGTGTGATGTGGGATTAAGGTTTTATATGATTTATTCGAATTCCAATGTCGTGCGATTGTTTAAGAGGCCCTTATAATTTTTTTTTTCATTTTTTATTAATGTTTTTTTTTTATGTTTATTTTACGTACATTTTTAGATCAAAACATATGTATAATAATTAAACTAAAATGTAAATAAACATAAATTATTATTAGTATCTAAGTATTGCTGGTATTAGATAAGTACATATGTATAAATAATTAATAATTAAAATGCAAACATACATCATCTCATATTCCTGAATCCAAACGTTACAAAATAATTTTATATAAAAAGTCCGAACTCAGAAGTAGTCCTTTTAAAAATTGAACTCAAAATTGAATGTTTATGTCTTTTTAATATGGTACAACAATAAATTGTCCGAGCTAAGTGATATTAAGTGAATTACGGCGGTAAGTGCGAGCAACCTGACTTAATGCGACTTTGCCTCTAGTTATCATGTATCACACTGCCAGCATTTTGCTTTAAAACTGTTCAGTTTTAATAAGCATCATTAGGATCATCCACAGAGTAAAGATTGGACAGACATTCCGCACGAATATAAATTATAGCGATGTGTAGAGCGATGGTGGGAAAGCTTTTGGTCTTCGACTGTAAGGAAACGAAAATTTGCATTGACAAAATGAAGATTGTTTTTTCAATTAGCCACATTACCAACGGTATTATAATTCTAACCTACCTCTGTATTTACTATAAGATATATAAGTAAGTGACCTGAAGATACAGGAAAATAGCTCACAGTCAGGAAGAAAGGATTTTATACAGCATCTT
This sequence comes from Colias eurytheme, assembly GCA_907164685.1. Taxonomy (NCBI): domain Eukaryota; kingdom Metazoa; phylum Arthropoda; class Insecta; order Lepidoptera; family Pieridae; genus Colias; species Colias eurytheme. The sequence goes on along the minus strand of CAJQZN010022811.1, from coordinate 13,186 downwards.
TGTGATTTATGCAATTACGGATGTTTGTCATTAGATTTACAATACAATAGTTTACACGCCAAAGATGTTTAAGTAAATTTTCTAATATCAATAATTCCATAATCATTGCATCACGATCGAAGCACAAATTACACATCACTTGCATATCCAATAAATTTTATAATATATTGTGTTATTTTATAATCCAGAGGCATTAAATTGTATCATAAAACCATTTTTTGTATTTTATTTGTAAAATAATAATTATGAAAACTGAAATAATATTTATACCTAGTATGCAAAGAGGATTGTGTCGTATGTCTTATAAGTAAGGCGAAATCAATGTATAAAAACATAAATGTGTTTTCCTACTACTCTACTTTCAAACGAGTCTCTATTCTATAAAATATTGTATAGGTATATCCTCCATCGGCTACACTGTAGTATGATTGATCTACCTTCGCAGAGGTGCGCTCGCGGCGAAATTCAGATTTATCACCGCTACTTTAGAACCCTACATCCGCTCTGATCGCATGGGACTCACTTGCTCTCTTGAATACCTAATGACTTACAAATTCAACTTCATTTCCATTCATAATAGGCAAAAATAGCGTAGTTCAGTCGTTTAGAGTGTCCATATTCTTCCAAAGCAAAAATTTTATTTCCATATTTACTTAACATATTATCTCTACATACAGCTATACTAATACTACATCTAATACACGACTACTTGATTGTTATAATGTAGACATAACTGATGCTTTAAAAAAGTAAACATCCCACTTAACATTTGATTATCTACGTAGTCCGAACCCAAGCCATAAATCATTATTGGGCTACACTTTAAACCGCTTAAAACAACAAGTGCAGTTATTATCGATAAAGATTTATAGGCTGTTCTGCTATTATCCCCCAAAAGCTGTGATATTTGAACCCTTTTGTTTATAGCAGCCGCCAGCCAAACAATGAACAGGTGAAACGCTCACCCGCTCACGTCTTACCTACAAATGTATCTTTCTTTACGGTTTTTGTTAATTTTTTTATACACCGACAAGGAAATGGTGTCCAGATAAAGGTCGGCCTAACACCAGCAGTAATTAGTGACGATTAATTATCAGTTATCTCGATCTTGAACCGCTAGCGTAATAATTGCTCACAACGTGTTCGGTTACAAATTTCTAAATATTCTAAATGTTTTATAGGCAATTATTGTATCTGTGCCTTGTAATTATATCGTTTAGCGATGTGTAAGCGGCAATCACTTCCTGATTTAGAGTGATTGCTAAATGCTAGAACGTCGATAATAAATTAAGTGTAAATCTCTAAATATAATACAAATACATATGTTTAAAAAAGGGTCAATAAAAAAATTAAGTAGAGATCTACTAATACGTAATCAAAAACATAAAACCATCACAAGCCGATGCACCACAAACATTTAAAGAACGGAAAAATAAAACATCGACATAATATGATTCTTTACGATTTAAAAGGGTAAAGATTATGAGCAAAGATATTCGAGATTCGTTGTTCAAAATCAATTTGTTGGAATATGGCAGGACTCGAGTCAAAAGAGTTGTTTATCTTCAATCAAGTGGTGTCGGCGTTTCGCATGCGCCGGCGCAGCCTGTGCGACGTGAGCGGGCTTCCTCGAACTGCGCCACAACGATCCTTCCTATGTCAATCACTTGCTTTAAGTGATGTTAACTTATTATCGATAATTTTTGTGATAATAACGCGGTGCAAATGTTTAATCCGTTATAATTAATACAATTTTTAAAGTATGGTACGGGTGCGTCAAGATTATCTGTCATATCATTTAGGTATACATTTTTCTAATTCAATTTAATAGAATGAAAATTTTAAACTAACATAGAACTAAAGGATAGGCATCAAATCTGATTTTCAGTCATAGCTAGTAATCTACAATCAGTAGGTAGAGTGCCCAAACTTTCTTACAGAACGCATATAGGCGTGCACAAGTGCATCCTCTATTCAATCACAATAAAAAAGTAAACAAACATCGATACTAGAACTGTGTACAGTTCGGTTAATTGAATATGAGCGATAAGACGGCTCTCCCAGCGGTAGGCAATTGATGCACCGATCGCTCACAGGTCGGCGCGGGCGCCCGAAGCCTCGTCTATTTGCACTCATTATACGACATCACGGACACTTATCGACTCCGACTTAATAATTACACGAGATAACATCTACCCACGTTACGTATTCATTTTGTACCGCGATCGCAAAAAGAATGTTCTCCTTTATACCTTTTTAAGCAACAAATCATGCTGTTACTAATCAATCATTATGTTAATCATATTCAAATACGATTAAAATTTAAGGTCGATGTGTATTTAAAGGATCCTGCGTGAGGCCCATCGATCAAAAACAACGCGGGTACAACCGTGGATAACGCAGGTGTCATGGCATTCGTAACTATGCAATCTTTAAAAAATACAAATAGGCATTTAAAAGTGTGGAGAAATAGTATAGATAACTTCGTTAAGAGGGATAGGAACGTTGAGGTTAACTATCAGAACACAACAAAACAGCGTTTTTTATTAAAATCTAATATAACCTGCAAGCTAAAACGTTGTTAAGACTTAAAATATTTTATTTACAATAGAGACACTAAATATTAACCCTTCTCAGTTCCAGATCCACCATATAAATTTCATTTATGACTCTGCCCGGTACATTTTGCGGCCGTAATAGACAATTTGTTAGAACGTACACCCTTAAATGACTCCGAAAATATGTTAATTAAATACCAATAGATAAGGATGTGATGAGTTTATAGCCAATAAATCGGTCAATCTGTATGTGGTTACTTTGTCATTTTTATTCCCTTAAATATCCTAGTGTCGATGCTACACGGTTTATTTACGATGTTATAAAACGTATTGTAGCTTAATTATATCGTTTGAGAGATCCGTTTTTTCTTTAAAATGTCCATTCGAACAAAACATTAAAAAATGCCGTAATTTGATACAACGCGCAGGTTTAGGTGAAAACTTTTTGCGGAAATGTGCCGCGTGACAAAGCAGTTAGAGCTGCGGTATATTTTGTGGTTCCCGAAATTGGAGCTTTTGGCACTTTTATTGTCAATATTTTAATATAATTGACGATTTGTAAGGTTTTAAACTGTTCTTATTTGTCGTGGCGGTTAAATATAGAGTTGTAAACTCTTTTTTTGCTAATAATAAATATGCAGAAAAGGTCGTAATGGTTCAAAGTTCAAACAACTAAGTATGTATTAGTAATAATTAGTAATAATTAGTAATCAGACATCCTCAATATTAAAAAAAAACACCATAGACTCTAGTCTTTATTCTGGCAATGATATAATGATAATTTGATTTATTTGACGAGTAGATAGGTACTTTGATATTAATGTAGTGACTATATTTTACTACTAAACCTATTATATTTAACTGAATTCAAGATCAGTTATGAAACCCAGAAATTTACACTGTAAATATATTTATTTAATGTTCTAATATTACATTTTTAATTAACCTCAAGTCAAATTCGAGTTCAAGTAATTGATAACGATAATTCTACAAGTTGGACGTTCGCGGTTTATATCTGACACGCGATCTTGCTTCCAGAAACCTCAGGTAGGCGCCATCATGACAAATGTACTTTAAAGGTATGTCACTACTGACCAAATGAATAAAAGTAACACTTAGCTGTTATATAGGTAGTTTTTGAAACAAACTTTATTCATGATAAATTGGCTAGGTACAGTTAAGTTCTTTGAAAATTGATATGACTTTTTTTCATAGTCGTCTTCCAAAACATTATATTGACCCCTTTTTAAAATAAATCCGTAACATAATTAAAATAATAAATTGGCACTCTATATTATGTGCTTTTTATGTGAGCATAATCATGACATGATTACGCCTGTGTAATAGATGTTAGATAAATAGGTTTTTGCTTTATAGTAAAGCATATCATGATTACACGCATCGCATGATTGTAGATATAGGTATGTAATCATGCAATCACGTAAAAGTTAAACGGGCTGCAAAGTTATACATAATGTTTATAAAGTGAGAATAACATCATTGCGTCAAAATAATCAGAAAGTCGAAATATTGGAACATCCAAATTACAAAGCAAACAACACACACAATTTTCGGTCGATTTGGCCAACGGTACCGAAACATTATATTCAATAGCACACGAAGCGAAACTAAATCTAAAACAATACAGACTTCACTACGATTAAATTAAATTAATTGTACGGACGATTACACATACGTATTTGGTTTGAAGGAATTCGGCTGTCTAATACAGAACTATTTTGTTTTTTTGACAACCCGCGGTAGGTAGCCAGCGAACCATCGGTAGCTGCCTCTATAAACTTACCTTGGCTCAAACAAATCGTATGCTGTCTCTTCGCATCATGTCAATGCTTCACTTATCGATCTTACCGGTTACTGGTTAATAACAGTCCATAAACCTCCGCTCACATTTTGTTAAAGCTTCTATTTTATTTTATGCGATCATTTATTAACTTATATCCATATTAATGAATAATTAATGTGCATTTCGAAGCACGTAATAAGTTCAATCTATGATGAAAGTCAATTGTGATTTGCGAATATAGGTAATATAATCTTTATAGAGCAATGTCTATTTAAGATTAGACTATCAATGTGCACATATTTGTAGAGACATTAAATAAGAATAAATAAAATAAAAATAACTTTATTTATGCATTTTGCGTACTTTAAACAATCGACATTTAATAATTACAAAATATTCCCAAGTACCGTGTGGCTTCCGACGATTAAAACAATTTCGGTCGGGTTTTGTTTTGTGCTTTTTGTAAGAGGCCAACATGATATCATGTTTCCATAAAATCACCGAAGCGACTATTATCATAACGTCATGTTTTGTTTTAAGTGAGCTTGCGCAGGCGAAGAAAAATATACCTTACAGCGTTCCTATAAGAATATCTTATCGGAGAGATAGGAAGTGAGGTTAGATTGTTTTAGTATGCCTAGCCGAGATGCCCAGTAGCCTAGGTAATTTGATAAGGTGTATATCGATGTGCCTCCGCCAGAGTATTCGGCACGATAAAGGCGAAAATGCTTTTGTTTTAATATTTTCCTTGCTATTCTCGGTAGCGAAAGCTTACGAGCATTGCCCTCGATGATATCATATTCAAGAAACATGCTTACATTCTTTCATATTAGATGTTTACAGTTGATTTATAAATTAATACCGCATACTCGTATAATATAATGTCACTAAAGATAACTAGAGTTATGCTAGTATTTTAAGATAATAATATTTCGTACGTTTTACTTTAGGAGAATTTGTATGAATGTAGGTATATTAGTAAACCTATATCATTACACAAAAAATCTTAAACATCGTATACCTACCCCTTCTGTAAAATTTTGTACATACTAGTTAAATAGACCATCTGGCGGCTTTAACGGCTTTTCACACAAAAAAGTCACCCTTTTTGTAAATTCAGTAGCTTGCACGATTGACTGAATTTGTTGTTTTAAAATTTCTAATGTTACGTTTTTTCTTTTGCTCTCGCCTTCACACTTTCTTCAAGAATTTTTTTGTATTCTTGTTTTAAACATCACCTCCTGGAATAATATAAAGATTGCGTGTCTCTCATGATTACCTTAAATATAAAAAATATTATATATCAAACAGTTTAACCTTTTTTGGTGTCCTATAAAAAATGTGAATAAAGCGCTTAATTTTTTGCCCATACCTATATCGCTGGCCTATATTATCATAATCAATCAAAGGCCTTTACGTGGATGTCCGAAACAACAAATCAAAAATATTCGGTTCCCACCTACCGAGTTCCCACTGCCATCACACGCTCACGTAACAAAATACAGGATGATAATATTGTAGGACGCCTTATCGGAGCGTTTATTTTAATTCGATCTGTCAGAAAAGACACAAAAAAATACATCAGTTGGGCATAGCTACTGGGCGCATCGGGCGATGGTAACATGATACAACATGATAGACCATTCGAGTTATAATTTTACTGAAATAACAACCTCGACTCTTAATCAAAATACTTCTTAACGCTGTATCGCCTTTAATTAAATGGAACTTACTACTTGTTTAACTCATAGGACATAGATTTGTTACATTGTGTTTCTCTTTGCACGCATAGGTATAATATATTATGTTCGCTTTTGTCTGAATAAAAAGCACAGGTCAAACTTATCTTTATTCGATGAAGAATTTAATGTAGCGAAAGTTTTAAGTTTGAAATTTTTAGTCATAGGTACTTATACTTTTTTGACTGTATACCACCGAAATAATCTATATTATCGACTGCATGCCGAATTATATACAATTATAATTTAATTTATAAGTAAAAGTTAAATAATAATTCTGTCTGCGCTAAATTTCATCCAGGTTCGTTCAGCAGCATCTGTATTATCTACGATTAAGTAACTCAATGGGATAACTTTTGTCAATAGACAAATATTTAGATAGATGATCAGTTTCAACATTCACGATTATTGTTAAGACATTGATTACATATTCCAATTTCGGACTCACCGTTTTTTTTAAAGTATGTACTGGTTATAAGCGGAACATTGTATTACATTTACGTTATGTGTAATTGACTAAAAATGAGATATAATTCGAGAAGTGTAACCAAAGCGCTTAATTACAAGACAAGTAAGCGCAGCTCTGTGTAGGTCATGTTTCGCGGTGTGGACGCGCGCGCGACTGCGCAATTTCATAACTGACCTTTCAAATATATGTCTACATTGTGCACATGGAAGAACAAAGACCTTATAAAATTAAAACATAATTGTAATTAAGAGACAGTGATTCTTTGAACAATGTGCTATATGTAATATGTGCTATTAATTTAAGTTACCTACATATGCTTAACGTTACAAACTTAGCCAGTCTATTTTTTGTTCAATACATATCATATTTTACAATTTATAAATAAACAATCAAACTAAAACTGATATATGTAATTTGTAACTTATTTTAAAATATGTAGATATTATGTAGATCAATAGTAGGCAAATTAAGCAAACGCAGTCTTCTCAAACCTATAATAACAAAGTCGCAGCTACCTTACCAATATTAAACGATGGGATATAATTTACGAAATTATCAAAAATTATATTCCGGTAGTCAGTGGCCAGTTACGGTTTTTATACGGCACCCTAAAATGTAAACCGAAAAAAAACTGAACGCACGCGACACGCGATCCATGGCGTCTCCACAAAGAACCTAACATCTAATAATCAAATCTGGTCGGGTATCGATATTAAATGGCTATAAATTATCAAAATAAGTATGAAGCACCGCCGGGCGTTTTAATATAACATCGTTTATGTCTATAGTTTGGACAACAGACACTTTTTGCAGTTTATCGGTTTGACCACTAATAAGGGAATATTGCTACGGTTAAGATAATTATGTGGCGGCAACCTAAAACATAGCAAAAAAATTTGCCATAATGTTCGTTTGATTGTTTTTATAACTACTTATATTTTGACCTACATGAATTTTGTAGGATATTTAAATGGCAGAACAAATCTCAGAGAAAAAAATTTCAGCAAAAATCGGTTAGTGATTTCTGTGGCAATGTTTTGAAGAACCATCCATCCAAACAATCTTAAAAGTCGAATTATCATTAAAAGTCGAATTATCACAAGCGATTGCAATGGCCAATATTTTTATAAACAAGTAGGTACTATGCAAAATACCTACATGTGTTATATAATTGCTGCAAAATAAACTGGCTCTACATTCATAAACATTTTATAGTCAGCTAACAGAAACACCAAACGCTATCAACCAGTAAAGGAAGATAAAATCCATAATTTGTCTATTTATTATGAAGATATTAGATATACCTATACTAGCTGACCCGGTTAACTTTTGCCTTACCCTTATCATTGATGGGTATGAAAAATACATGCTACTCATTCGACTTCGATTTTGAGAGTCAAAATCGAAGCAAGAAGAAGATAGCATAAATTATAAAACCATACCATACAACCATACCAACCAACCATAAATTATTTCTTTTGATTAAGCCACCTAATTATATTATACAGTGTCTTGCTTTGTATATAATATAAATAATATACCCATGTATAGTTTATTAGAGCTTATTAACAAGTAAATAATTAAAATTAATTTTGTTAGTTACACCACTTATAAATGCCTGTGCATTAAAGGCTGAACTTATTTTGATGTTTTATGGTTTGTTGGATTTGTATTCAGTACATTGATGAGCTAATAAAAAGTTCTCAAGTTTTGTATTAGCTTGAAAAAGAAAGAAAAGCGCATTTAATATGTACCTATTTAAATTAAAATATTAATATTTTGAATTAGAGATTACATAATTAAAAAAATGAAATGATTTCCTTTTTTCGAACGACTACCCATACGCCATCTATACATTAATTGGAGACCAAAATGAATTAAAAAGCGCCATCTGATTTTACATGAACGCTAGTACGAACTTTTAAAAGGAATGCTGTAAAACGCCATCTACGACTTATTACCCACACTCCATGCTCCTTAAAATATGTTTATACTTTATGATTTTGAATATTTATGGCAGATACCTATAGATGGCGTTTTTATTATTTTTATATTTTGTTTCAACTTTACATAACTGGATAACGATTACTACATAATATCACAGACTAATAATAATATACTACGTATACAAATAATATTATTGAAATTAAAATACTTATGACAAATAATCGCAAATAATGCTCTGTATTTGCTGTGAAATAAATAAAGTAACGATTAATGATAAGAAGAAATGGAAATGATCATAGCAGGACGGTATATTATAAATTATAATGATAGAGCTTCCAATGTTTGATATTTTTTTTTTTTTTAATAAAACGCACATTGTTTGAAATTAAATACCCAGGTACCTATACCCTAAGATCACAACTTTAGTTTGATTCACCGTTAAATTCTTTAGCGATATCACTGATAATAATAAGGTAAGTAGGCATTTTAATTACTGTCTCTTTTTTATAGAAAAATTAATAGTTTCACTGCATGAAAAATGACAATATATATAACCGTAATTAATTGTAACATAACGTAGAATTTTTGTTCCTGATTCTGATACATATTATTTCTCTGCCAGATTTTACATAAAAAATTATAGGCAATAAAAAAGAAGGATTGCCACTAAAAAAAATCTCATTAAACGCGATGGAAAAATGCAAATCCTGTCATTTTGCTCAATACTTAATATAAATTTTAAAAATAAAAACAAAATTTTTGCCATAGATACGCTTTAGTCTCAGCTTTCAGCTGTATTGCTCATTCATAATAAATGCTTTATTCTTGGAAAATTGTACAACTTTCTTATTTGCTACGATACAACTTCTGAATAGGCCATGTTTGGAATAAAGCTTTCCATAAAGTTCCAGCGGTTTATTGTTTGATAGTACGCACTTTGTTTTCGTAATTTAATTCGTAGTAAGTCCAAAACTCAAAAGTAATTAAGTGAATTGTATCAAGTCAATTACTTAATGGTGCTTTTTGTTGCTAACCACACATTGGAAAATATTAAGCTTTGAGGTGATTGCTGTCTCTACGACGCGGACGTCCTAACACGTCGTTCTACAAAATACTTATACCTATATACCTACTTACGCGTCGTGAAGAAAATACAAAAATTTAAACGATACAATATGCACAACTGAATACTTTTCTGAGTAGATATCTGTAATCTTGAAAATGAGATTACTTATTCTGAACAATAGCAAATTTTATGGCGCATTTATTCAGCAAAAAGCTTCAGAAACATTAGAGGAAGACTACTCATTTAAACGACATTCTCTTTTCGTCCATTGTTTGACGTTGTAAGACTTAAAATATTTTCTTCGGGATATATACGGCTTCAAGTACCTATGATTGAAATTAAATCGCCGCTCTCCTCAGCTGTAGCCTCATTTGCATTTGATCCTCGTAAACATTCCGCAATTCTATTTATTTAGATCTTAGCGCTTTTGGAATGCGCCTATAGGGAAAATTAAATATACCGCTTCGTATATTTACTCAAGTATTCAAATTACTGCGATTGAAATTAGAAAGAAGTGAAATCTTACTTTAAATGAGAGAAGAGGTGGATCTTTTTCAAACTCTCAAACTTAATCGTGTTTACCAAAATTTTAATGGAAGCCGAAATTTAATTCGTAGGAATCAATCAGCAAATTCATTTCGAAAATAACTCTTATGGCAGGTGCGTTCTATTGATTCTATATATGAATACAGACAGACTCTTTCATCTTGAATATGAAAGATCTTAAACGAATGGAGTGAAAGAAAATGTAGAAAGAAAATCTATTGTGAAGGTATGTTCATATATTTGATTGTAATGTGTTTGCTTACCCTTTACGAACTCGCTGACTGAACAGGGCACTATTGTTTCTTTTTTTTTTGTAAACATGAAAGAAAAGACAAGATGTAATTTTTTACATTAACGTTTTCAAATTGCTTCCCACGGGCTTTGTTTTGGGTATGTTTCAGGAGTCTGCACTGTTACGAAAGTAATATTAGCACAAAGGAAAATGTCACATTAATAAATTTCCAACGAAGCTTTCATCATTGTTAATAACATAGTCTTTTTAATATTACGTTACCGGCCCACAGCGGCGTCATAATCTCCATCTTGTTTGAATAGCGGCGGCTTAAGTAAATTTTAAGTGCACGTGGCCTTTACATCTGGGAGAGTGGAGTGTTCGAGGCTCTCGTTATTTATATTTAAAGCAACCTGCTGTCGAGCTCGGACGGTCATTAATCATAGCAGTTTCCCCACTTTATTAACAAAAGATTGCTTGTGTACCTGGCTTATCCATTGTGCGACGGCATCGTTTACAAAACGGATAATCTTTAGTACCTATTCAAGAGGAGAAATGCGGAAATAATATTATGAATTTCAGTTTTGAGGGATGATTTTAGTGCAGGAAATCAAAATCGTCCGTATCTTAGAATATGTAGGTACCTACATACTCTTAACGATTTACATTTATAAAAGTATGAGTGTGTGTGATAAGAAGGTGCTGTAATATAAGGTTTTAGAAATAAAAGACAAATTGATCAGTATCACAATTTAATAAACAAAAACATTTTACGCATAATATGAAGAGATTAGCGAATATTTTTCATAGTTATAATGTGGTACATGCGTTTTTTTCCCTTATTTTCAATAACCTACAGTAAATAGTTTAAGAAAGTGCAGATGTAAATATTAAAACGGTTATATCGCTAGAATAACTCCAGCTCTTCTCTTCTATTCTCTCTATACCTCTTATAACTCATACAAAATTATTTCGCGATAAATGGTCGTATAGATATTAAATTTAAATAATTTTATACTACGATAATTGACAGTTAAATATAATATAAGAAAAGTATTATGAGTAAAACCAGACTTAACATGCTTTTTGCCGCAAATATTTCATTAAATGATTGGCCGAAATGGATTTGTGGTTAAAACTAAAAATACATCTATTTAACCCAGTAACTTAGTAATTATACTCAATACATATTTTATACGATATATTTCTTCATTCCTTCTGCCTCCTGAGCGATATAACAACGCTATTCTCTAAAAAAGTGTATCAATATAGATTTAATTGTAATTTGGAAAATGACATTTTATTAGATAGATTGGAATGATTAACTCTAATATAAAGATATGTACGAAAATTTCAAGACTAGGTTTGCGACTAGATATAGCATCGATAGCATTTTTTTAATGGCTAATGCGTTTTAAAATTGTATAGTAACTATTTCTATGTAAGTCTATGTAGTATGTAGTACTATGTAAGTAATAAAATTAAGGAACTGAGATGATACTAGATACCAACTAATTTTACGAATATGAATAATATTTCATAAATACAAAGAGATCTTTAAGATAAATAGCAGCATTTGTATCTAAATATAATTTATTTAATTAAGTACAAAAATATCGCAATAAATATATTTTGTAAATATGTTTTTCAAACAATATGTTTGTTCCCATGGTTAATAATGTTATAAAAATTGATAAAATTATGTTTATCATAACAAAACATAATTTTTTTCTATAAACTTGGCACCAATTGGAAATAAAATATTTACGTACGTAATTTTTATTTAGCTAACATTAAATATTGTGAAAACAGTTCTTTCGTACAATTCTGATATTTAAATTTTCCTAAAATCAATACGTAAGTTATAATACATATAAATATACATAATTCCATTAAAATTAATGACACTAGGTATACGAAATTTAGAGTAGATAACTGTTATGTCTACAAAATTTTAATATTTTGCTATGTGAAGATTGTAGAAATAGGTCAAGAAATTATAACTATGGGGCACCTATATTACAAGATTGCAGTATTATATTTATCAAAGCTAAATAATAAATTATCGCTAGATGACAATAAGAATACAAGTAATATATTTATTCTTAATACATAGCAAATATTTTAAAATGCAAGCCTATAATTAATTAGGAAGGTTTAAACTCGATGTAACAAGAAAATTAGGCTCGATTGAAAATGCAAGAATTTAATATTGTTTTCTAATCAGCATGCAACTACCTACATAATTGAAACCTTCACTACTGAGGGCTCATTACGTTACTCAAACAAAAATGACAAATGTAACTTACATTATGTATCCACTCATGATGTACTAAATCTTATATTTAAAAAATTGATCTGTCTACGAGTACATTACACAACGTTTCAAATCGAATAATAAATTCAAGCGATATGCATTATGAATGACACAATAAGCCCCCGATAGGTGTTAAATCCGATAGCGCAATAAAGCGTAAATTTTAAAAATGTAAATCGGCAGTACACGTTCACATGTCGCTTTCCAGGAGGCCCGGCCGTCGCGTATCGACGCGTTCGATTAGCGCTATTTCCTCCTGCCCCGAAGAGCTTTGGCCGGCGATATTAACCCTTCTATTGTCAGTCGGTCTTTTGAAGTCATCGTCCATTCTCAGTAGTTCGATTTCGACGCCAGTTTCATCTTTATCGACCGCTGTCCTGCTCGGATAGCGGTCTAGCTCCTGTCAGGTGGCCTGAAGTTCGGCAAGTTGATGTTCCTCCTCGTGCAAACTCTTTTCAGCGAGACGGAAGCTCTCTAGAAACTCGTTAAGATCGACCAGACCGTCCTT
>CAJQZN010022809.1:0-38258 GCA_907164685.1 Colias eurytheme | reverse complement strand
CAGTCAGATTTCGGCCTATCACAAGGAGAGTAGAGAAGCATGGTCACAGATTTTTTGAAGTGAAACTTCTTTCAGCGTGTTGAAAGTAAAACTTCAAGATCGAGTCATGGCATTACCGTCACGTCATGGAATAAGACGACGATTTTGGTATCTTTGAATCTTGCCAAAAAAGTTTCACTTCCGAGACGTGTGCTCGTAACACACGATCTTTTTTTTATTATTAAACTGACCAGACAAATATTTTATTAAGAAAGGACTTAAGTTAGACTTTGCACTTAAACAAAGGCTCATTCCGAAAGAACATATTCAGTATATATAGTAAATACTATCAATCGAAGTCAGGTTCTATGTAATTTATTTTTATAATATCGTTGTGAAGATCGTCAATACAATCACATTTTGTGCTTATAATTAATACAACAAATAATGGCCTTTTTATCGAGAAAGAAATATACCTCTCATAGAATTATTGACGTTTTTGCCGGCATTATCACCCCCGTTCCCATCAAGGTACATGGATATCTCGTCGTCGTCAGCCGATGTATGCGGGTACGCTTCTTTCTCTTGTGACGATCTGTTCGTTGCATCACTACTTGTGCTGAAACCAATATGCATAATTTTTAATTAATTATTAGAGAAATCTTGCTTAGAAAAGTTAGAAACATAGGTTAAAAAAAGTAATTTTAATTGTAGCTTAACTGCTAAAGATGCAAAAACAGTATTTTTTGAAGTGAAACTTCTTTAGGCGCGTTGAGAGTGAAATTTGCGTCATGGCAAGACCGTCACGTCATGGAGTAAGGTGACGATTCTTGCCAAAGAAGTTTCACTACTGACATGTGTGGTCGGCACACATGATCTTTGTTTGTTATTGATCTAGTAGTTTTTGAGTTAAACCGTGACAAATAAATAACGAAACAACAAAAAAAAAAGACGGGTTGCACTCCGGGAGTGCGGGCAGAAGTGAAAACTTGATTATTAACGTTGAGCATGTCTGATATCCATCCGTCTTACGCTTTTTCGATCAGGTCACGTGTCCTGACGCGAGTTTAAGATTTTATACCCAACGCCGCTAAAGAAGTTTTTACTTCAAAAAACTTTTGATATAATATAAATGTAGATTTATTACCTTTTGAACAATGTAGAAAATGAAAACTTATTTTTCTTTGGTAAATCACCTTGTTTCAGGTACTCAGAGCTTGGGTTTAAGAATGTGTAAAGTGCTTCACATTGATTCAATCTATCATCTTCTAAAACAAACTGAAACAAAATTATGAAAAAATGATACGAGTATACAATATAAGAGTTATATTATTAAATTGTTAGCCACAAAAATCAATACTTGAAAATGTAAGTTACATACCTCTAAATATTTTTGTATCAAAGATTTCGCCTTCTCTAATGAGTTTTTATCATTTTTACCGAATATAAATTTAAAAGAATTTGAAGGAAGCTCTAGATTTTTTAGTTCTGAACACATAGGCCTTAATTTCCGATGAAGTTCCTGGAAAGAAACAATTTCACAACATAACAACTATTAAAAGCTGCTAACGATATTATCTTTATTTAGAAAAAAATAGGGTTAAGAAATTATAGCAATTTTGTAATTCCACTATAGAAAAGAAAAGAATTATAGTAAAATTCATAACTTATTAATAAAAATCCTAAATATATTATTCAAGAGATTAGCAAAATACCTGAAATTCATTGAGTGTCCTCAAAAGCACCCAGCCAGTGGTAATCTGTTCAGGCCTATCTTCATTGCTTGGGTCCTGTTCAGCCATGTGAACTACTATTACGAACTGGGGTGGTTTCGATTCGTCAATTATCTACAATAAAGGAAACAATTAAATTTATAGAGCTTTTCGATTTAATTATTATTTAACTAGATCTCCGCCCGCAAAATCGAATCAAATATGCGCATTTTTCTTTGGAAACGCGCATAACAAACATCCATTCTCACAAAATTTCGTATTTAAAATATTAGTATGATTAAGTTTATTCATACTTGCTTTTCTATAACTAAGCTACATTTATCAGATTTCGACAAGCGCAACGCTAGTTTCGCTTTTGCGTTTTCGCATTCGATTTTCCTCGCCAGAGGACGTCAAGCTTGGTTAGTGCGGTATGTACACACACATGCACACGCATGCACACGAGCATGCACACTGTAACACTTCCCACTACCCACACACACACACACATCCACCACTGCAAGGTGCCCGTCGAACCGGGTCTACGTCTACTAGCCGTTCGACTTCGTTCACGAGCATACTATGCACACAATATGATTCATGAACACCCACCTCAGCGCTATGCACACTAGCGCGCCACTGGCCCAAGTGCTCCGCCCACGTGTCAGTACGCGCGAGATGAGCTTCGAGCCGCATCTGTTCGCCCGCGAGCCGTTCGACTTCGTTCGCGAGCATAGTTAGCGCGGGTGATTCCGGTTTGAGGGACGCTCGGAGTGCCGCTAATGCCTGTAATTTTTTTAATTAATATAATGTATTATTTTTTAAGATGTGATAGTATAATCAAAAGTTTATATGACAACTTTTTAGTTTATTTTAATATATGCATAATGTAGTTAAATTGAAAAAGTTTAATACATTCAAATACAATTCCCAGCTTTTTTAACCAACTATTTACAATGTTTTATTTCTGTTATATATTTGTTCAATTTTTAAAACCCATTTTTTTACTTTTAATCCTTTCCCGAAAAATCTACCTTCCCAACAATTATGCATAAATAAATAATATAAAATACCTGTGTTTTATTATTATGACGTTCTTGCAATTGATCCAGTTTCCGCCTGGCATAAGTAGAATGTTCTATCAAATGTACGGTACCGCCGACGCTTTCAGCTGATGACACCGATTCACTTGACAGCTGACGATCTTCTATTGGCGATCTCTCTGATATTAATTCTGAAACAAATAGATTGACATTTATTTTTCAATGTATTATATTTTTATTTATTCACTTAGTTAAAAATACGAATTATATTAAAATATAAGTTTCTTACAAATGTGAGAAGGACAGAGACAAATAGTCAGTTTATTTCTTCATATCCAAAATACCATTTTGAAGTTTTTTAATTACATCAAAATAAAATGTATACTATAATATATAGTACGTAATATATACTATAAAGGAATTTGCAGGAATATCAAAAACTTAAGAGTGATATAATATCTTTGATATAATATATGTAATATTAATTCAATACACTTATTATTAATAACTGACCTTTATTAGCCTCTTCTGTAGCAAGCTCAGCATTTAATGCTTTATATTGATCACTAAGCAAAAAGGAATGATAATATTTCTCTTGTATTGTATCCACTATTGTATCCTGTACTTCATAAAATACTTCTGGTCCTGTGTCACCTAGTAAAAATGATTCCATTCTTTTCCTTGTTTCCTAAAACATATCTTTTTTATTGAATGAATGAAAGTGCTACTTCTTTATTACTTAAAATAACCAAAACATATATATTATCTCATAGCATTTTATAAATAATGCTAATTTATTGTTTTTTTTTTAAATACATAAAAAACAAATGATTTTTTTTCAGTGATAGTAATAATTTCTTGTAAAAAAATATTACGCCACAAAGCAAATGCCAGTTCCATTTAATTCGTAATTAATGAAAAATACCTTATCCACTTTAATTTCTGCACTCGGCGATCTAATGTAAGTGTAAAATATTTCGGCGCCTAGCTGATGCCAACTGCTTCTAGGGCTATGTCGTAGCTCTTCCACTGCTGTCCAGAACCCAACAAGACCTTGTGAGCAAAGTGTCTCTAAGAACATTGAAAGATACCTTCGTCCAGTCACACTCTCCAATATTTTGTGTAATGGCAATGTCTGGAAATAAATTGAATTAAAAAAAATAGTGAACTGAATATTTTTAATATTATGACTTAAAATTTTTTTTTCTTATTTCTAAAGTAAAACAAAAATTTGAATAAAAAATACAATTATTTGTAAATATTGCAAAATGTATGGCAAATCTAAGAAACTCGCTATAATTTGATTTTATTAATTTATTGTGATAATAATTAAATTTGTTTAATCAATCTATTTATATATATTTATAATACTGTAAATGTGAAACATGCAACTTTTATCCTGGGTAGCACACAAGTAAAGCCAGTATCAGCTTGTTATACTAATAAATAAAAAAATAATAATTGGTTGTCTGTAAAGTTTACTGACGATAGTTGAACGTGACAACGTCCGATTGTGCTTCGTTCCGCGCTCTCGCTTGCACTTCAAGCCTTACACCTCAGAGCGAGGTAACGCCGCATGAGTCATGTTTTTTCGTGCGTGCAGCCGGCTCTATCGAATTATAAGACGTTGTCACGTCAAAAATACAACATTATTAATTTAAAAACATACCTTGCTGTCAGATTCCACAGTAGGAAAAGCACCATCCCACCCCAGGCTCTGCAAAGCAGCTTCACACTCTGCTTTAGCAATCGTCAGCTGATCAATGTATCTCTTTAGCTTCCTAGCATCTGCCACTTGTTGCCGACTCACATTGTGTTGGTTACCGCTCTTCTCTATAACTTCTATATCCACGCCTTTCGCGCGTTTGATGTTTTGTAGAGTTGTTGCTTGCATTATCTGTGTTACTATGTCATACCTGTTTTTTTTTAAGTTAGATTATTTTTTTTATGCCAAAAACTGAAATATCTATTCATAGTTTATCATACTAGATTTCCGCCCGCGGCTTCGCCCGCGTTTTCAAAGGAAAACCCGCATAATTCCCGTTCCCGTGGGATTTCCGGGATAAAACCTATCCTATGTGTTAATCCAAGTTACCCTCTATATGTGTGCTAAATTTCATTGTAATCGGTTCAGTAGTTTTTACGTGAAAGAGTAACAAACATCCATACATCCATACTTACAAACTTTCGCCTTTATAATAGTACTAGCAGTCCGCCCCGGCTTCGTCCGTGGTACATATTTACGTTTCCTCTACGTAATAACCATCCTCGTACTTCAAGGAATATAATAAAAAAAGAATTAACGAAATCGGTTCAGCCGTTCTCAAGTTATGCGCTTACCAACACATTTTGGGATTCATTTTTATATTATAGATTAAGATAAGATAATAATTGTAACATGAAAAGAAAGATATGAAGAAATACCAGTAGTAACTTAAAATGAGTACAAGAATATAATATTATTCACTGTTACATATTTTACACATCAGTGAGCAATGCTTATGAAACTAAAAATTCTTGTTCAATGTACATACCTCAAGCGTTTTAGCGTATCAATATTATTGCAGTTATTAATAAGCCGAATGTAATCTTCAAATGTTTTAGCATATTCATGGGTTCGCACATGCATAGCATCAACTTCCTTTTGTGCTTCTAAATACTGTATAATTTTTTGATTTATATAATCAGGTTCTGTTATAAGGTCTATTGCTGGTTGGAGAACTAGAGAAAACAAAATAATATAAAGAATTGTAAGACTAATAAATAAATTTATTTTGTATGTAATACATACTTTTGCATGCCAGTACTTCTCTTAGTAAATGAGAAGCTGGTGTCAAAGAATAGCATCTAGGCATCAAAAACATAACAAACATTTCACTTATTTGTCGGAGATAGTGTAGTTCTGTATCAATAGACATCAAATGAGGTAATAAGGCAAAAACAGGTGGCTGATTGAGTTCCAATCTGAAAGAAATTGCTTGTATTTATCATGTAAAACTCTCAAAATTAAAGAAAATAGATATTAAAGTAAGCAATATTTGGAAGCCAGTTAACTAAACACAATGGAGAACATAATGCCATTGTATGCTTAATTAGAGATGTATGAATTAAATACCAACAATGTACTCACGCACAACTTTTTGCAATTCTTATCCTCTCAAAGTGTTGTGTAATTTTAGTCACCATATCATTAGCCAAAAGCTTTTCAGCATCTACTCTCAACAATCTCTCATATAAATTTTGAACAGCACCCCAAATGTGTTCTTTAAATTTTTCTATAACAGGTTCTGGTTTATGAGTGAGTTCTTTTATCCATCTTGTCACAAAATCTCTAAGAAAGTAGTCTATTAACTGCTGCAACTGACTATCAACTGTTCTTCCAAAAACCACAGGCAAATGAGGTTTTTTAGTTGAATAAGACCAATTGGTTTGCTCCTCCTTTAAATTAAATTTTCAGGATAAGTCTTGACAAAAAAAAATATGTTTTAAATTTAAGTCAATGAACATATTTTCCTACCTACTTCATTTATATTATACAAACCTTTATCGCGGATTCCAACATTCGAGCTTCCTTTTCAATACTGTCTATTATAAATAGCGATGTTTGATGTGGAGATGACAATGATACATGGCCCCAAAGAGTAAATGCGAAGATTGCCACGATAACTGATAAGCTAAATAATCCAATAAAAGTTAAGTTCCAAGTTAAAGGAAAATACCAAAAAATTGAAACACACAAACATAATATAAAATAAAATCTTCGCATAGACATGGTGTTTTGTTATCAGATCATATATGATATTCGAATTATTATAAGAAATGTAATCAAAGGAATTAAATCACAAGCACGGAACGGTATTACATTATTAATATTACAATTTTCTTTAGACTAGATTCAATTTTTATTTAGATAAAAACACATAACAAATACTCGATACCCATTTCCCAAACCCAATACGATTTTTGATATTTCAGAGTTCAGACTTCAGTTGAAATTCAATTTACATACTTCAAACGTCACACTCACAGTGACATTTCAGTAGTATATAACACAGAGCAAGTAATATAGTAGTATATAACACAGAGGTATAAAATATGTGGTTCTATACGGGTTCTATGGATACATTATTAATATTACAATTTTCTTTATTTAGACTAGCTGTGCCTCGAGATTTTACATGCATTACGTTTAAGCACGATGATTTATATATTTAAAGCCTTCCTCAATAAATGGGATAAGAAATTATTTATGTATTAGGTAATTCCAGATAGATGAGATACTTCATGGAGTCTGCAAAGCAAAATGGCCCACAGGAAGTGTCTGGGAGTGCTGATATCTTATTTTTATCTGTATCTCTAAAATATATTATGTGAAAATCAGCCATGCGAAAATACGTGAAGTAATTACTGTTTTTATGAACCTTTATCACCTGATATCTGGAAATTGGCCCATTGACAAAGCTAGCGGGTAGGCTTACGATGGTAGCACATACCCGAGGCACATACTAACACTACCCAATCGTTCATATCTGAGGTCATTCATTCATTCTTTGCGGTCTGGCGGTCCTGGGATCTTGTATTAAAATCGGAACACACCCGTAGGTACGTTTTCCATGCTTCAGAGTTCAGATTTCAGTGACAACTGACAGACGATAGCTGCTGTTGTCAGGTGGTTGTCACTTGTCAGTTGTATAAAGTTTATTTACCTGCTAAGAAGTTAAGATATTTCTTATTTTACGCATAAACTTAAATAACTCGAATCATTAAATTAAGGATTTCGTTTTGTTTATATTTAATGTCTGAATATAAAGCAACGTATTTAGTTGTGGGCGGAGGAATAGCTGGTGTAACATGTGTGGAAAGTCTTGCAATATTACATCCTGAAGAATCCCTTATCATTTTAACAGCTTCTTCATTAATTAAAAACGTCAGCAACGTGAGTTTTTATGCTAAAACTATTGTTAAATTTGATGTCCATGATACCGAAGCTACTTCTCTACAGAAAATTCATCCTAATTTGAATATAGTGTATGACTCATTGAAACATTTGGATGCCACCAATAAGGTCGCTGTTACAGAAATTGGAATAAAGATAAATTATAATGTTGTATGTATATGTACCGGAGGTATACCAAGATTGATATCTGATTCAAGAAAATGCAAAAGAATACTTGGTATTAGGGATACAGAATCAGTACAAGAGTTCCAAGAAAAATTGAAGAATGGTCGTAAAATGGTTATAGTAGGCAATGGTGGCATTGCATCTGAAATAGTACATGCTACTAGGGGCATTCAGAAGATTTGGGTTATAAGGGATGATTACATTTCAGCAACATTTGTAGATCCAGGTGCTGCAGAATTTCTTCAAGATACCTTCAAAAGTAACAAAGAAACAAATGATAGTACAGTATTAAGAAGACATGTATTTTCTGAGGAAGATACATTAGTAACATTGAATAAAAATCTTAAATCAGCAGCACTTGGACCTGATTGGTATAGAAAATTAGAGAATACAAGAAATGAAACTGGGGAGCAGGAGTTGGAAATTATCTATAAAGTAGAAGTTGAGTCAGTAGTTGAAAGAGAAGATGCTGAGTATCCCCTGGATGTAAAATTAAGTAATGGAAAGACTGTTCAATGTGATTTTGTTATTTCTGCCACTGGGGTGGAACCTGCTGTTAACTTTACATGGGACGTTGAACCAAAATTTGGAAAAGATGGGGGCTTAGCTGTTAATGAACTTCAACAGACATCTATAAAAGATGTATTTGCCGCTGGGGATGTTGCTTGTGCATCATGGGAACATGCTCCTCACTGGTTTCAGCTAAGGCTTTGGACCCAAGCTCGGCAAATGGGTTCTATGGCTGCTAAGGCCATGCATTCTAAAATAACAAATGAAGAAGTATTACAAGACTTTTGTTTTGAATTGTTCACTCATTGCACTAATCTTTTTGGATATAGAGTAGTGTTATTGGGAAAATACAATGGACAAGGACTTGATCAAAATTATGAAATTCTTTTAAGAATGACCCGGGGTCATGAATATATTAAATTTGTACTTAAGGATGGCAGGCTGCAAGGTGCTATTTTGATTGGAGAAACAGATCTTGAAGAAATGTGTGAAAATCTTATTTTAGACCAAATAGATTTAACTCCTTTTGGAGATGATATACTTAATCCTGATATTGATATTGATGATTATTTTGATTAATTTAATATTGTTGATATAATATGATATGATTATTTATTTTACGATTTAGGGCCGATTTTTCAATGCTTGGATAAAACTTATTCTTCGAATAATGTATAAAACTACCATTTCAAAAACGTATTCTAATTGCCTGTATTTGACAGTTTACGTGACATTTTAATATTATCGTGTAATACTTTATTGGAAGGATAAGTTTTATCCAAGTATTGAAAAATCGGCCCTTATAGGTACTTATGTTATGATTCAAAATGCTGTATAAACTGTTTGAGCTGTTGTTAAAGTTTTTTTTTGTTTATTATGTTAAATTAATAAATACATTATGATACCTACATAATTCTTTTTATTACCTACTTATTATCCAACTATTATATTATTACAAATATTAATTTACATTATAAATTTGACGAGTATTGGCGTTGTGGGGGATCACTGGGGGAAGTTCACACATAAAGTTTTAGTAAATTTCTACATGCGCAAGGTTCAACGAAGATTCTTATCATCTTAGTCAATATCTTAAGCCTTGTATCCACTTGAGCATGCTCGGGCGAATGAGCTGCTCATTTGCCTGAGCATGCTCAGAGGAACAAAATGAATGTTTTGGTCGAACGAGCCTCAACATTGAAAAAGCTGTGCTCAGGCTGCTCAGTACATGCTCGGCTCCGTCATGTCTTCACGTGTCCGTGGGGCTGCTGCTGCCTTTATAATCATTCACTGTGTCATAAAGAAGAAGAGAAAACCACCAAGGTGGTGGATGAGAGAAATGTATCGTCATCGAAGAAACAACTCGGCTAATATAATTATTCGTGGATTGACTTTCAAAGGAGATAATGAACCATTTAACAACTTTACAAGAATGTCAAGGATTGATTTTGAATATTTACTGTCATTCAAGTAAACGTAATTAAAACTCGGGGAATTCGACGCGCTCGCCTCAAACACAAAAACAACCGTCCACACTGAGCGCCTTTGAGCACGGACAAAAACCGACAGGTGCCGGCTCGCCCTGAGCGCGCTCAGATTTGCTCGGGCCGAGCGTGCTCAGGCGTCTCCACTTGAGCGACTCGGCCAAATGAGCCGCTCATTCGCCTGAGCATGCTCAAGTGGATACAAGGCTTTAGTTTACATCTTAGCGAAAAATTTATAATTTTAAATCAAAATAAGTAAAAAAACAATGTTTTTATTTTTTATTATAGACCTTATGAGATTTAATTTTTCCATTTTACAATATCATAAAAAAATATTTTTAAATATTTAATGCAACACAAAATTGATTTGCTGATGTGTGTAAAATGCAAAAGCCTCTCATTAAATTGTTTAAATATATTTTTTTTTGTAAAATTATGGTCGGGAACATGCTTAGATCATTATTACTAATGGATGGAGTACGCTGGCAAATGTTCTAACTAAACTTTCTGCTGATTTTGGTGCGGGGAGCGTAACTCACACTATTGAAATCACAGTATTACCATCCTACAGTATGGCGACGAATGTACTTGTGCAGAGAAACGGAGGGGAACTGGCGGGGGGTCGGGCGACGCGGGCCGCTGAATGCAATCACGCTGAGTTTGCATTAACTATCGCGAAAGGATGACGCAGTCGTATTTTTTGTGTAATAATTTTATTATACATAGGTACTTACATATTCTATTATGACGCGCAAAAACTGTTCCGTTTACGGATATAAATCTACATTGAAATCCCAGAAGGAAACAATATTTCAGAAAGATTGTATTAATTGTATCTGTTGAATTGAAATCAAAGCTATGTATATGTTGTCCTCATTATTTTCTAATCAGATTGTACATCCCAATGCGAATGCATTTCTTAGTTAAATGGTAATATACAATTAAGAACATCCAAAAATAAAGTGTCCACGTAAATAATATTTAGCAGTGCAATATCTGTAATTATATATGTATGAACAAATAATTACATCAGATTTAATAATCGCAATTATTTTGAATGTACATATGAATAAATAATTTCATCATAATATTAATAATCAAAATTGTTTTATTTCCCATTTGTTGCAACCCTAGCGTATTTTCGTGTGACAGCGTAAGTACCTACGCTGGCGGCGGCATCGCGCGACATCAAAGGCGATTCCTTACTGTCAATACACATTCACAAAAATAATTTGTGTCACGAAAGTCGTAAAAATTTACGACCTTTTAAGCAACGAGTTTTTAAATTCAACTCTATCCCTAAGTTCATAAAGATTAAATTTTTATTTCATTCCAAGTTGTCTCGTGGGGAGTGCGGTTCAATATCGCGTACTAAATTCAACTTTATAACTTAGATTATAAAGATTAAATTTGTATTTCTTTAAAAGATAGTCTCGTAAGGAATGCGGTTCATTATCGCGTTTTAAATTCAACTTTATCTCTTAGTCCATAAAGATTAAATTTGTATATTTTCTTTCCATGATAGTCTCGTGGGGCCTTAGCGTGGGGCCACATCAATGATCGAGTAAACATGACTCGATTATTTGTCTTGAATATATCGTTAAACGATACATCGACGATTATTAGAAATTGCATTTAATTAGAAATGTACGTTAAAAAAATAAAAAAATATACACAAATAAAAGGTTATTCCATCTTTTTTAATATTCGACATGTTTGAATTGCTTCTGCAAGTCTTGACAGTGCAAAACGGCATTTTTAGCGGAGTACTCGCAGACGTCCTTTCGATGTTTTACGAATACGCAGAGTGTTTGTAATCGATTACGCAAGTAGTTTTTATGAAAGCATAAGATTTTTCGATTCGAATAATCTTATACCTCGGCAAAAGGGGAAACGCCTGCGAGTGTTATCCAAGTGTTATCAAGGAACATGTCGGGAAATTTTTTTTTATCTACAACTTCATGTCTGTATCTGACATTGACATAAAATGTTAAATGACTGAGCAACTCCTGAGCAATGAAACATGTTGTCTTTGTCTTTTGATAATTATATTGTTTGTCGTCGTTTCTAGTGGTTGTCGTGATTTCCAATTTCACTTTTAGCTTTAATTTTGTTATGAAAGTTACACTGTTAAATAATTGGTGTCATTTCTATCCAGAAATATATAGCAGACTCCAGTAATTTAATTCAGTGACAAATTTCTAGGATTACGAGTTGTTTCCAGTAGTCGTTGGCTCTTTGTGTTCATTGTTTAGTTAAATATCGCAGTGAATTCAAGCAAAATGCCTATTTTATTCAGCGTAGTTGCTAGAGGCACAGTCGTTTTAGCCAAATATGCAACTTGTGCTGGAAACTTTACTGAAGTGACCGAACAGATTTTAACGAAAATTCCACCACATGATGACAAATTAACTTATTCTCATGGAAATTATCTCTTTCACTACATTGCTGAGAATAAATTAGTTTATTTCTGCATTACCGATGACGTGAGTAAATGTTTATTATCTTCTGAAGTGCTTGATAATTAATGACTTAGGTTGTAAAATGTATTTAATTTGATATTCTAGAAATTTCAAAGATCGAGAGCGTTTCTCTTTCTCAATGAAATCAAAAGGAGGTTCACTTCAGTGTTTGGAGACACTGCCCAGACAGCTATCCCATATGCCATGAACAGTGAATTTGCCAGAGTATTGGCTACAGAAATGAAACATTACAGCGAGTCCAAAGACCTAGAAACTATATCTCGGGTCCACGGAGAATTGGATGAGTTGAAGAATATCATGGTTAAAAATATTGGTAAGTTATACATAATTATACCTAATTATAGTCTGTAAACATTTGCTCAATAGTATTTGTAGTCACCATGTGAAATTTCCATCTTGTTGATACAGACTGTTGGCATAGTAATTGATATAATTAAGAAATATGGATCAGCAGTATATCATTTAAATTAATATCTTATTTTCCGTGAGAGAATATTATTGTTTTTATTTATTTATGCAGGCCTTGTTTCCTTATCATTATGATTTGTGTGTCACACTACTATGTATAGTATGTCATTGGTCTGTTTATTATTGATGATGCATAAAATGTGATTCAGAATAAATAATTGTTGAATAATATAAACAAATAACAAATTATTTGATAACAATTTTTTAAAGACATGTCCAAGATAAACATGTTATCATGGAAATAATCAGGATTAAGATAAGGCTTAATCCATCAGGCCCTGGAATCACAGACACAATAGAAAATCTATTGTGTCGTGGCCCGATCGGGCCGCTCGGTGGTCAATGGGTTAATTTGAACATAAGACCTTTTTCACTTTCATACAATGGATATTTCATTTAGAACAAAAACCTTATTAAATATTTTTGTAACAGTTTTTGTAAATCACTTCATGGATTCCGTTCATAATGTTTTTTTTTGTGTTATATTAGGGTATTCTGATTTTTGTATCATTGATATCACATCATAGTATAAAACAAAGTCGCTTTCTCTCAATAAGGTTTTAGTATATAATTTATTAGGTTTTAGACAAAGCGGGCAAAGCCGCGGGCGGTAAGCTAGTTATTAAATAATCCTCTAAATAAAAAATGGTTTAGTTACATATATGATAGAATTCAATTGGAAAATGCTCTTTTTCTACACTTCCATTCATAAAATGCTTACATACAGTCATAAAAAATGCAACTTGTATATCTATCGACTATCTCAATATGGTTTGTCTTAACATTAGTGCATATGTGGATATATTATTACTCGTAATAACTTATAGGTTTCATATAATTAAATAATACTCAACCTAAGCCAATGTATTGTATACAATAAATCTAAAATAATAGATACCATAAAAACTTATTACCTAAAATTTATTAGGTTACTTGTATAAGGCAACTCACTAAGAAGGTATTTAACTTAATCCATAACTTTAAGTAGGTTAAATAGTAATAATGTATTTGTATTATGTAGGAAGCCATGGGTTAGTAGTTATTCCAAGTATATATTGATCTCATTCAAACTTGTTTATTTCAAATGTTATCTCTGATTTAATGAATGTTTGCTATTCATTATGAAATCTGTTAAAGGATTGAAACATTAATCATACTTTGTTAATTATGTATGTTTATGTGATATGGAATAATGAACAATTGATAAAAATACAGATTTGATTTAATGAGGGTAGATTTAAAATAAACAAATCCTTTCTGATTGTATTGATTGGCTTAAAATATTTTTATTACCTTATTTTTATATTAGCCTATTCATAAATCCATCCAATGATAACATTTAATTTTATTTAATCTAATAGTACAGTTAAGTTTACACTTCTCTTGGTTATACTATTTATTTTCTTAATTAGCTGTATGTAAGGCATGTAATATCGGAATAGTTTTGAATTCCGATATTGATATCGGAATTGGACATATATGTTAAAAAGGTGGATTTTATTAATTAAAAACGTATTATAATCATAATATTTTATTTGGTATGAAAATAGTTATTTTACTGCTAAACAACTTAATTTAACTGACTCAAAATAAACATGTTTTAAGCAATACCTACAATTTTAAAAATATAAAAAATTATATATAACTCTTTGATTTATTACACGACTAGTTGTTTTACTGCTAAAATAGATACAAATTTAACTGACACTAGTCACTAACGGATGAACTTAATAAAATTTTACAAACATAAAAATATATATAACATGCAAAATCAACAATTATATATGGACGTGAAATACGGCAGGAATGCTAGTTGCTATTTATTAAACTTAGAATTAACATTAGGTAACATAACAAAACTTAAATGCATTCAAAATCAACAATTATAAACAATGAGTAGAAATAAGATTATTTTTTTAACGCACGTTTCTCTTGGTTATCTATAATAAGTTCTCAAAAATACTAAAGCATCAAGCATTTTGTCGAATAACGAACTTCGGATTTTATTACAAAAATATCCAGCAGATGAAAAAACACGCCTACTTTCGACACTCGTAGGCAAGACTGATGAAAGGTACGTGTACGCCTGTGTCAAATAAACACCTCTTTCACCTCTGTTGTCGTAGGTATATAGCTTTTTCAGTCATTACAAATCCTAAAAGATCAAATTCGTCGTTCGGAGGCATTGCCTTTTTCTTCTCTTTGCACTTTTCCATCTCCTTTTCCAATTCTTGTTGCAGGGTTAGCTCACTTGTTGTAGCGAGACTTGATAGGGGACGATCATCTTCATCGGAACATAAAACAGCCGTACGACACTCACTCTCAGTTTGCGGGACAGCGATAGAGCTGGTTTGGTTATTTTTATATTTGAGACGTTTTAACTAGTCCACAACGACGTCACAATTTAAAAATTTAGCACTGAATAAAAAAAAATCTTAATTCCGATATAACGATATTGGATCACTCAGTATCGGAATTGTAATATCGCAATTTTCATTCTGAGATTCCGATATTGCGAGATTCCGAGATTCCGATATTCATGCCCTAGCTGTATGGGAACAAATATTTCATGCAGAAGCAACCTTCATGCTTGTGATTATGTATGATTATTTGATATTGTTACCCTCATTACTGATGATTCTACATTCATATAGCCAATTATATAATTATATAATGAAAATATAATTTAAATTGATGATTCAACCAAGGAAGGGAAATATTATGCAATATGGTACCTACAAAACTTTACTCATAAAAATATCTTATCAAAACAACTTAATTAATATGTATAATGGATCCTTAATGCCAAGATTGCCAAGAATTAAGGGCATTTTTGTAAGAAAAACATATTTTTATATAGTCATTCTTCAAGTATTGAATTATAATTTTTTTAAATTCTAAATTATTCAGTTGTTTTGTGAAATAATTTTGCAAACTTGCATTATCAATTTATAGGTATCTAAGGTGAAAGTTACTGTACATACTTACCTATAGAGTAAAAAATGTTTTGGATATTCTAGTAGTAGTCTAGCATTGACCTTTCTATTAGTTTCATATATTTATAATATTATGTAGTTACTATAAAATAATGTACCTTTGCCTTGACCTTTCTGTTTAAGGCATTTTTACGATGAAGCGAAATAATTCTAATTCACCCACACTATTAAAATTGTTCTATTTTTATTTTAACATGGTTTTAAATATGTATAGGTAAATTATTTTCAACGTATTTTAATTATTTATAAGAATGTCAATAAATAATCAGTTAATTATTCCCTATTTACAGACAATATGGCGATGCGAGGCGAGAAATTGGAACTTCTAGTAAACAAGGCTGACAATTTAGCGACCAGTGTAAGTAAACATTATTTAAATTTATTCAAATATAGTTGATCTGCTGTTTAAAAACATGTTAAATAATGTAAATTTTTACATGTAATTTATGTTTCTTATCAACTTATCTGTATATTGGAATGTTGTTGAATAAGTTTGAAACTGACAAAGAAATTGAAGACAAAGTTATATCTTTAACTTTATTATGCAATGTTAACCTTGTGCGTAAATAAGAAACAGTAAGGCTTCGCTCTTCTTACGTAGATCTTTATTTTTATCTCACAACTCATTGATTTATTTAATACGTGATTTCCTTTCAGTCCGTCTCGTATAGGACTTCGGCGAGGACCCTTCAACGTTCATTGTTTTGGAAAAATATTAAAATGTACGTGATTATGGCGTTGATTTTTGCGTTCGCTTTTTATTTGATCGGCGCGATGGCCTGCGGTGGACTTGCGTGGAGATCTTGTGTTGGTTAGGAAGTTAATTTTTCATTATATTATTAACCTGATATACAGAGAAATGAGAGTATCGATTTTATTGCCGTCGAACATTTAAACGTATTATATGCAATGTATCTTTCCTTTCATTTATTATTCAGCAAAAACCCTACAAAGGGACCTTGTAAAAACGCGAAATTATCAAATAGGTCGGTTAAATATAGATTCAATCATTATATAAATCAAGGCTTATCCCTTTGTTGTTATAATATGCATAAAAAACAAATGTCCATTTATTTACGTCTAAGTTATTGCATGTTTTCACCAAGAACCATATATGAAGCCTTCGGTAAACCGTAAAATAATATAGATTTATGGTTTGAAACCACTACCTTAATAATATTTATACAAGGAAAGGAAACTGGTGAACTCGTGGCATTAATAAATACTACTCGACCAAGCCAACTAGACGCTCGGGTGGAATGCGGCCTCCCCGCCCGCTTACCGCCTCAGGTACCGCGTTCGCCTTAGTACGGTTCGCAGCATCGACGCATTCGTACGTTTCGCATCGCTAGTTATTTCTGTACTTTTTATTATTAATCGTTAAAGCTTGTTGTTGACTGTTAAGTTTTTCGTTGTTATTTGTTTAAGTTTTTACTGTGTTGTTATTCATAGACAGCCCTCGAAATGGGGAAAAATAAGACTATTCATAGCGGAGAGCGAACAGTGATATTATTAATATTTTTTTTTTGCTATCTGTACCCGAGACATGGGCGGGTGACGTCACAGTTGAAAAGGGTCTAGTTGGCTTGGTCGAGTAGTACCTATAATTTGCAATAAATTCAATAAATATTGTACAGCTCTCGTCAAACAATTCGATCGCTCTGAAGTTCGTGAGAGGTGGAGATGCAAATACTAATTTAAAAGCGATAGAATGGACAGCTTGGATATAATGTAACTTCAGAGTGGTCTACATGTTTGATTTGACAGATCTATACCTATCATAGAGAGAAGTTAATAATTATTTTAATAGTGATGTCTAAAGATGTTTGATTTGAAAATCTATATATTATATGCTCAACAATGTTTAGGAGAGAACTGGCAATATTAAACACTTAATTAATTTATTAGGTTAAAATATATCTTAATTCGAATAAGTGAACCTATGTAAACGAGATAATATTTTAAACTGTAACAAATTTCACGTAATTTTTTTCAATGCATTTGTAGTTTCTAAAATAAATATTTATTAGGTATATACAAGCCCCGACGATACTCCAGTGTCCATTGAATTCAGTTTATTATTATTTTATTTGTTAAAAACAACTACCTATTTTCGAAATATTCGTCATCTTAAGACATCACTGCTATTTTCTATTATTTTATTTATTCAGAATATCTAACACACAAATATCGTTGTTATTTATTTGTATGTAGTTAAATAAATACAAATATAATGACACTGTTAATATTTGACTCGTAAACTCATAGAGAATATTATAAGATATTAAATATCAGATAAATATAAAAAAAAGATTCCTTACACAATATTTAGTTTTAGAAATGTAATTAATCAATTCAATAATATTTGCAATAAATTTAAATTTAAGATTGATTTTGTATTTTAATTTTATTATGTATTTCTAAATTGATATCTATAAATTGCATTTGAATTTATTTTTATAGTATTATGATCGGAATACCGTTAAAAACTAAAATATTGCAACACTGACATTTAATGTTTATTCATCTAATGTAATATGCATTTGATTGTATGTTCGATAACATTTTCCTTATAAAACTTGCAGTTTCTTAATCTATCTATAATAACCTTTTTCTTATCAATTTGCTCTTTTATCTTTTTTTTTCTTGACATTTTTCCCATTGAAACTAAACTATAATTGGACCTATGGATTTAATATAAAATCTTAATAATTATATGATATAGTGTCTCACTAAACTGAGCTTTCGATGTACCTAATCTTATTTGATGGCCATTCACTTACTGAAAATTTAATAAAAATAAATTATAAATACAGTAGGTAGAGTTATTAATTTTTTGGCTGTAAATTAATCGTTTATTTAATAAAAATTTAACTTATCTAAGTGCGAACTTGCCATCAAAATAAAACATATTTCTATACATATTTTAGTTTTTAACGGTAGACATGTACATGGTGTCCATGATTTTGGATCTTTTAGTTTATGGTTTTAACTTTATATTATATGAAATAAAAGTACCAACGAATAAGGAGAAAAACTACTAAATTCCTAATGAAACTTAATTAGAGGACCCAAAATCTAAGACACGATGTATGAACTTTTGTCACCAGAAAATGTTTCTTTATCCTATCCCATTATAAAGACTTTAGTATTGTGATATCAATTTTATATTTAAGTAAAAAAACTTGTTTATTAATTGTGTAACTATGTTATAAATTTGTAGATTATTATAAAGCGTTGTTTTATTTGACTTCCTTAATTAGTGTTAGAATATACAGTAGAACCTCGATAAGTTAAAGTCCAAGGGAAACACAAAATATTTTAAGTTATAGAGGTTTTAAGTTATCAAGGGTCTATCCATTTTTCACTGCTTCTATAGCTTTTAATTTATCGGCGTAGGTGAGGGTTGTTAGTTTTCTTTTTGGACTCATTTTAAGCCAGTTTTATCACACAGTAAGTAAAGCGATGTTTCCAGGACAACTATCAAAAACTTATGATGCAAGTAAGTCGTTGTCATAAAGCTATCCGCCGCAAAGCTTTGAAGAATTTCGATAAAGCAAACAATAGGTAATGTATTGTATACGTTAACAATACATAGTAAACACGTGCAAGCAATAAATATCGAAACCTTTTGTTTTGACACTCTTTCAAAATGACTCATTGACAAATAATTTTATGTTATAGAGGTTGTGGAAACATTTCTTTAAGTTACTGAGGGCCAATACAGAGATTATTTATTTAAGTTATAGAGGTTGCGTATTTTAAGTTAAAGAGGTTTTGGGCTCTGATGGGAAGGGAACATATAATTTTTTGAAGTTACAGAGGTTTTTATGTTATCGAGGTTTAAGTTATCGAGGTTCTACTGTAATATTATTTAAATGTTTCTAAGATTTATTCTGTAGTAAAAGGAGTGTTAAATAATAATAATAGTTAAAAAAAACTAAAAAACACGCTTTTTATAGAAAACCGAACTAAAAAATAGAAAATTTTATCAAATTAGTGTATTGTCATCGGTCCTCAATAAATCTACAAAGTTTGAACGAAATCTGGCCGTTTAAAGTGGGTCAAAATCGCGCCCAAAGAAGTCGATTACAAACAAACATACAGGCGAAGCTAATATAAAGCGTGTAAAAAGACCATTGTTTAGTGAAACAGTATTAAGCAGAAAAAAACAATCTTATGTTCGGGTTTTTCATATTCGTTAGTGGTTATACGACTTTCTTACTTATGAACTAGAACAGCTGTTTTGTTCATTAATTATGTGCATTTTCGTTTTCATGAATTTAAATCGATCACAGAGGATATTATAGACTGAATAGAAAATCTTGTGAATCATATTGCCAAAACCACAATTTCAATTTTTATTTATGGTCTTGAAAAAGCTGCACTATCATGATTTTAGACTGGAGGTGTAGGTAGTCAATATATTATTATATAGGTATAATTAAAAGTTCCTACTGAGTAAATAAATACACTTATTTGGCGACTGCTTCGTGTCTACTTACGTGTCGAATCCAGGATTTCAGTTATCGATTCGAATTTTAATGCCCTTAAGCACACGACTCCCCTTTACGCATCACATTTCAGGGGATAACTTTCGTGAAAAATTTTCAGGATATCAATGAATTTGCATGTATGTACATGTTTTAGGTAAGTACCTCACGACCTATTTTATGGTGATGAATGATGTGGTTATGTGTTCTCGAAATCTTGGGTTAGAACAGTCAATATGTTCATAAACTTTTACTAGCTTACTAATATGATTTTGTTATACGAGATTTAAACACTGCTTGGTCATTTACCTCCGTAGAAAATTTTACATGAAGTCCTCTCAGGTAAGCCAGACTTACTACAAAATAATTTGTTCGTGTCCTGTCTTATCCTGGTACCTACCTGTATCTCTTGGATAGAGTGGCCGTTATGCTGATATACATACTGAGTTGTGATACAGAGCTAAGTCCTCCGGTTACTGCCTCAATTAAAATTTAGTGAGCTGTGAGAGCACAAAAATAAAAAGATTTAACTAAACCTAAAACATAGGTTTAGTTCGATGTAGTTTTTAAGGACGCTGCGTAGGTAGATATTTATTATCCAAGCATTAAAATTTGAAAATTACTGGACGATTGTCTTGTTTGAAATTATTGTTTTCATTTCAGCTTCACGATAAAAAAATATGTTTTAGATACCTACCATGTATGGAATATTATCGTCGTTATAAGGTACCTATGTATGTATTAAATGTCGCTCTAATAAATATTTGTTATTAATTGTCCACGAACGAGAAAGTACAGTATTAAAAGATCGTTTAAGGTTCAGGGAATACTGTATTCATTTGGTTGGTGGTCCAACTGATTGAAATCCGAAAGCTTATTTAGGTGGGTGGCGCAACGATTGTTGGTCTTTACGGAAATGTGAACCGAAATTCCTTAAATTTGTTATTCAAATCGGCAGAGTATAGGTACATAATTTAGCTTTCAATAACAAAGGCTACTTTTATTCAGGCACCCTTCAAGGGAAACTGTCAGCTGAAGCAAGTTAACGACTGTGTTTCAGTGCGCAGAGTTTTGAAGATAAAGAAACGAAGGAACCAGCCACTTAACATGTGACATAGATTGTCTCGAACAATTATATTCAAGTTCATCGGAAGCAATTGCGACGGTATTCGCTACCCCATAGAGGCCGATCCGTTTCCGGGTTCAGATTGATCCCGCTGGCGAGGGTGCGTCCCCTCCCTACCGTGCTCGGTCACCTCCCGGCAATCGCGTGCTGTCCTTTGCCGCGGGAGGGCGCTGCCGCAGCGCCGCGAGTTTCTCTCACGTGTTCGAATACGTCGAGTTTCGTGACACTACGCGCGTGTCTAGAATAGGAATCGGCCTATTCGTGTGTAAACGAATGTTTGTAGCGCATTATTGTTGTTCCCTGA
This sequence comes from Colias eurytheme, assembly GCA_907164685.1. NCBI lineage: Eukaryota > Metazoa > Arthropoda > Insecta > Lepidoptera > Pieridae > Colias > Colias eurytheme. The sequence goes on along the minus strand of CAJQZN010022809.1, from coordinate 16,538 downwards.
GGATTAGTGACGGATACTTTTTATTCACCACGAATGCATAATTAAATAATTTGCGGTAGTTTTAGGTTTTTGAATCTGTTCGGTTGCACGCTAACTTTACCATAACGGATGTTGAGATCAAACAAATAGCGATCAGTTAAAAATGATTGGATATGAATTATTTATAAATGACTCAACAGGATGGATCGTCCATATCAAATATTTAAAACTACTTGCGATACATATTTATGATCGGTAGCTTTTAGGCGCATAATTTGTTTGATTGATGGCTTCGATTATTTTGGTAGCACCTTTGCCGCGCAAACATAAGACAATAAAAATATAAGCTTGACTTTACGAGCCCCTAATATAATTTTAACTAAAATTGTCCTATTGTGACAATTATTTACGTTTTGGTTTACTTAGGTATGTATTTTTTACACCGTGCGTGCGATCCATCGTCGGTGTTCATTTAAAACGCCGGGAAACGGTGTCGATTTTGGGGAAGATTAAACTAGGAACGGTTCACAGGTCATTGTTCTTTTTTACGACGGTTCTTTTTTTGGTTAACAGAGATAAATTACTATTGTTCTATTAACTATTTTTTTTCTTTCTTTTTGATTGTAAGCATCTGGTTTGGAACGTAAATTAGTCAAATGGGCGCCGCACAAGTTGTTGGGATTCAATTATATAGTTATTGTAAAGTTAAAAATAATGTATTTATAAACTAGGATAAAACGTGTCCGTCATTAGGAAAAGTTTTATCTTAAAATTGATTTTAACTCAGGAACCAGTTGTAAACAAAGTTAAGAAGATGACTTAACTTTGGTTTTAATGAAAACAAAATGGATTACAAAGAAGTGAGAAAGCGAACTGTATATTGATAGTTAAAGTTTGAATGGAGGTGAAATAAAAGTGACAAAGATGGATGATAGTTCGCCGGATCTGTCGCTTAAATTGCGACGAGGGTCAAGCGATTCCAGGGAGTCCTTTTATATGGACTTTGCTCAAGGAATCGATTCTGATATTGAAGAAGTGACAACTATTGAGAGGATTATCCCGGAGCACCCGGGAGGGAGAGCGGAAGGCGACGCCGACACTCTTGCAACTCCCTCTGGGCTTGAAGACAAAGATTTGTCGCAATGGTGAGTGCAATTGCATTGTTCTCTTTATTTTTATTCCTTTTGACGACATTTGCTTGTTTACTTTAGGCTTGAAAATAGACAGCTAAGGTGTTTTATTGTTCTTTTATTCATCCTATGGTCTTTCTTGTTAAGATTTTTAACGTCTGTAAATTAAATTAACTTTTTATTGGCTACAATTCTTAGATTATAACTCTTACCAATCCCAAAATCCAAAAATATCAAACAATCAAAATATTTGTGTCTCATCTAGAATTAAATAGAAAGAAGAAAAGAAATACTGTTAATAAACCAATTATTTATTAACCAAAATAAAATAATATAATTAACCAAAATTCTCTATACTATTTAATTGCTTTATTAAAAAATAAAGGGGTGTTTAAATGTAACCGATGTTAATAGGATACGTGCAAAGTGTGGTTGTCAGACACCAATCGATTTCAGACAATTAAATTGAGCGACGTGTTGTTTGCACTTAATTATCTGTTTTATTTGCAGTGACAATAATTGGTAAAAATTTAACTGGGAAACAAAGAATGGACAATCAGGTTTATACTGGCGAATTCAATGGACCAATTGTAAATTGTATAACAATATAAAAATATTTGTGCGTTCTTAAAACATATGTCATGACTCTACATATATTTTATGAGCTATACTTTTTAAGAAACAATGTGACAGCAAATATATCTCACAAGAAAATAATACGAAATAACAGTAAACAAGCCGTTCTTAACATTCATCAAGATACAATAAGCATGAATGTTTTTTATCTGCCACATTATACGGCAACCGCGAAGACCGCAAAGTAGAGTACTTCGACGCAAGAGCATGTCAGTCAGACACTCGTTTGACAGGTCCGATAAGGCTTTCTACGGCCCTATGGGTCAGATAACCATATGAGATGGAGCTATTCAGGTTATCAGATTCATGCTTGCTCATCGCGCTAATAACCGACCAATTAAAGTTTACTTACGAATGGTATTGTCACTATGTGAGATATGTCGATTTAAGTTTGCTTTGTCAATTATATGGATGAGTTTGAGTACACGTGCATACTATAATATCTTGACCATAAACCTTATTTTTCTGGTTAAGTACGTACGTGATCAGCCTAAGATAGATTGAAATGTATCAGGATGAATCCCAAGACATATTAGTTCTACGCTCGCCTGTTAACCACTCTACCATGGAGACTGTCAGAAATAATAAAGCAGATATTATTTCTTTTGTATTCTTAACGACTTATGTGTCAACCAACGTACGAGATATAGAAACAATTAAAAAAATAGAAATCATCTCCAGCGTATCTTCTTAAACTTTAATAGTTTTTTTAACGTTGCACCATTACTTAAATGAAACCGTCGTCACAGTACTTTTAAATAAAACTGATTAATGTCTGTTTATTTTTACTTAAAGTGCTTTCCAACATGATTGATTTAAAGTTACAATGTGTTAAGTTCTGTGAAATATATTATATTAATGATATTTCACGAATACCATTTAGATTTTGTATACTAAATAGATGCACAATTACAAGAGGTCATTTTACAAAATTTATTTGGTATGTTTTCGTTCTAAATTCTCTTAGTTCATTGTCGTTCACTGGCTATGCCCCATTGGCTTTTACACTTGATGACGAATACAATTGAAACACATTTTATTGAAGACCACATGAATGAAAGCCGTTGTATACAGATTATAGATAACTATGACGTCGCAGATTTGCTGTTTGTGATTTATTACGTATTCATCCACGTCATTTATATTGATCTTACGTTCAACGACCGCTACAATAGGCGCTCCTCATTCAATGTTTTTCGAAACTTCATCAACTTTATTTAAATAAACATTGGCTTTTAAACCGTTCTTTCACAATGTAATTTATTTTAGCGCTAGCGCCATTTATAACGCTTATGTTGGAAGATTAGACCGTTTGGTCTTGGAATGATGAAGTTTAAAATGTTGTTGATTTTTTTTGGATAACTAGGTAGTCTTAAAATACGACTTTTATTTATAATGTAAAAAAATTAATCTTTACTAACACGACATCATTCGTTCCAAGTAAACAATATTTGATTTTCTTTTGATTTCACGGATGTTTTAAGTTAAAGATGTGTATATCTTGCTCTACCTCGGGAGTCGTAGCTTCCAAACGAATGATGATTTGGTTGCTGTTTATTTTTATTGTATTTATGTTTGGAAAGACGGTTCTAATCAGTCACCGTGGTCAAAGTATAAATAAGCTTTGCTTATCAATGAAGTATCCTTATGCGGTAAAATATACCAATCCTATATTGGTATATTTTGCCATTTATAAGCCACCGTAAGTAAGCATTATATTACCTACATTACACATAGGTATAGCAAAGCTAGAAAAATTAGACATTCCTACTAGATACATTCATGTTAACCTAAACCGCATTGATAATTGTATTTATAACATGCAACTGTATTCATATCATATTGATCATTGACGAGTGGTAAATAACACATTGTACCTATTCAATAGGAGTATCGATTATGTACCTACATACTTAATGAACTCTTTTCTTTGGTGAATTTGTATGTAATTAAGAAAATCTCTATAAAACAATGTATTGTAGAGATTGAAGTGTTTACATTATTTGGCAAAGACTTTATTATAATGTTACTATTGCCTTTTGTTTTATTTTAGTCTCTACTCTCTATACCTACTTGTTACTTTATGTAAAAATAAATGACACGGTTGCAATACTTTACTGCATGCAGGATTCACAAAGAACCTAGATACGCGAAAGTAATTATGGGACTTGACAGATTTATCATTAAATATACAACATCGGTAACTATCCCTGTTTATAACTTTATGTTATGGATTCTTTAGAGAACTAGATTTAGAATTAAATATAGTTATCAATCAATAGGTACCATACCACCATAGTTAAATAAGTTTTGAAATCATACAGTAGAGTCTAGTTTCAAACTGCACCTGCTCCTGAATACATATTTCACCATATCGCTGTATATCGCTCTAAGATAATATACTATGTATTTTTGTTCGCAAAACATTCGCAAATTATTCGTTTATAACGTTCAATGTGGTATGTATATGGGTTCTATAATCTATTTTTATCTAGAGGGTGATCCGGAAACGCTTCATGAATATGAAAAATTTCGCTATTGACTGGGCACATTGCTCTAGGCTTATAATAAATGTCTTGCGAAAGAATAGCTTTGAACCCGTCACAAATCACAATAAAGTACTGCCGCTTTTTGTAGTACTCTTACTCTTTATACAATACTGTCACTACACAAAGCTAATCGTAAGTTAACGTTGGTACGTCAGCGAAATTCTGGAACTACTGAACCGATTCTAAAATTATTTTACCGTTGAAAATATACGTGGTCCCAGAGTGATGTACGCTACATATTGTGTTTACCACGGGCGAAGCCGGATCGCATCGCAAGACCCTAGTTTACAATAAACATAATATAAAGATACTAGCGGCCCGCCCCGGCTTCGCCCGTGGTACATATGAAAAATAGATGTTGGCCGATTCTCAGACTTACCCGATATGCACAGAAAATTTCATGAGAATCGGTCCACCCGTTTCGGAGGAGTATGCAGACTAACATTGTGACACGAGAATTTTATATATGTAAGATAGTTTTCATGTTTCTAATGGTAAAAGGATTTTAAAAATCTGTCAAAGAGTTTTCGACAAATCTCTGTAATATAAGTTTAAGATGTTAATTATATCCTACACAAGTGCTATGTTGCCTATCGTCCGTCATCATGTGTCACGACCTGCGCTCACGATCGCCTTGTGTGGTCTGCGTATTAATAACTAGCAACTCTTGCGCAATGTCTAATAACATCCATTAAGTTTAAAACGATTTAGTTCTCATAAAGCTCAGATTTAGGTTCCTTCAAATAGTAAAGGATGTTGTTGTTTTATTCCGTTTTGTTATACCTATGTTGTATTTATAATTAACTAGTGGTCCGCCCCGGCTTCGCCCGTGGTACATATTTAGTATCCTATGTCCTTCTCCTGGCTCTAAACTACCTCCCTGCCAATTTTCAGCCAAAACGGTTCAGCCGTTCTTGAGTTATAAGTGGAGTAACTAACACGACTTTCTTTTATATATGTAGGTATATAGATAAGCCAGTTGAATAAGAATCTTGATTTAAGGGAGTAGGTAATTAATTATTTTATATTTGTAATATTTATTTCACTTTCAGCAGAAGACTAGAACAAAATATGCTGCCTTGGACTTTAATAAAAAGCGTCAACCTACAATCTAGGTTTATGATGTTCTCTGTACACGAATATTATGATAAAAAGTAAAAACACAATACAATAACTGATCATTTTACTTAAAGAATGAACACCGTTATTTTAATTAAAGAATTGTAATATCAAAAGTGCACCTCCATTAAATGTAAAACTTAGAAAGTTATGTAGGTTAAGAATTTTATGAGGGGTCAGGTAGGCTCCTGCGTTAACCTAAAAATGTAGGTTCCTGTAAAACATTGGATACATTTTAAATCGTCAGCTCTTACGGGAGAATTCTTAAATAAATAACGTCTTGTTTGGAATTTGGCATACGAATCTCTAATGCATGAATTAATTATATAAATGCACGATTAAAATTATCGCGTATATTAATTTATGGAAAGTGATATGAATAATGTGATGGTATTTCATGAAATTGCTATGCAAATAAACGTAATAGAGTTAAACACGACGTCAACCAGACACCCTACGATATAATTATGTTTGAGAGTTTACACTTCTCGATTTATTGCCAGCACCATTGACTAGGTATCATTTTATGTAAATGTACTAAATTGCTACGATTATAAACCTATTTTATATTTATTTAAGGAAATGAGAAATACTGATTTGTGTGTGAATTAAGTCTTCAAAAGATAAATGGTTGTTGGCATATTTACATATCTAAATCAAAGGCAAATATAAGGAAGGTATATCCTTGAAGAGTTTAATCAAAATATGATTTTGTTTACGCATAAAAATCAATAATAATTATTAAGTGAGACTGAAACCACTGAGACAATAACACAATAATGGACTAAATAATGTAGTTAGACAAACATGTTATATAAGACGAAAATTTGTATTTTACTAGGGATTTTTATATATTCCTATAGTTATATTTGGCTTTGTAAACGAATCGTCGAATACATTTCTTTAAGATCTAAGTCAAAAAACGAATATATTTATATAAATTAAAACATAAAAATATTAAAAGGGGATGCTAAGCAACTGTAAGCATGTGGAAAATCTGTGCAAATTCCTGCGTAGAAGTAGAACTTGTATTTAAAAAACATTTGCATAGATTTATGCATCTTTAGAAACATTTATTTATTAAAGAAAAATGTATAAATATTATCCAGTTTATGTAGAAATTAAATGAAAAAGCATTTAGTTTTAAGCTCGTAAATGTTGAAAAGCTAGCTAATTTGTTTAAAAGCATCCTTCTTAAACGGAAAAATGTTTGAGAGATAAGACGTATCAGTGGACAGGAATATAAAACTTCGAAGAAATCTGAATCAGTCATTGTATATCTTGAGACTGATAAAACCGTCGAATCTTCTAGTAAATTTGTTTTATATAAAAGGTCTTGAAAAATTAACTGATGTATCCACCTCAGTGTAAATTATAGCAAATATTTTGTTTACCGTAAATAGTTATCATATTATGTGATGTAAAATATACCAAGTGATATGAGTTTTACAATTTTTAATCCTCACGTGCGTCGTTTAACTACGTTTAACGTTGCACATCAAGTACCGTCAATTAGGCTGTAGGTAAATGCGACGATTTTATTATAAAATCTAGTTAATATATTGCGTTGGATATTAAAGTATGTTTCCTAAACGAGTTTTAAATTTATAAGTGAGAAATGGATGATGAGTAGTTAGGAAGCCGTAGTAGATACTTTAAAAATGATTTACATCATGTTTTATGTTTATATTTTTTCAAATGTAATGTGTAGGTAATTATATATGTAGTATGTTCTATTGTATAAGTACACGATGTTAAAAATCCGATAGCGATAATTGATAATCTTAAGGGTGCACTCACACACATCAGTCACCGTCAAGTCACCGATGACTGATCGGTGACGGTTTGTGTACGTATCCACAAACACCAGTCACCGTCATGTTGTCCGTCAGTCACGTCGCCGGTTTGACTGAATCATTGAACACATACATCAGGTTAGTCAGTGATTAGACGTGTATCACGCTAGAGAACATGTAGCAATTATTGACGGTAGCACGACGCTGACTGAACTGAGACGTGACGGCACCGGGTGAGTGGGGATAAAAGTATGATACATGTATGGAAAGATTATTTGACGTGCCTGACCGGTGACATCACTGATAGATTTCGTGCCGGCGACTGTCGTGTGGGAACAGAGTCATACTAGAACTATTGATACATATTTTTTTTAAATCCTGTCCGGTGACGTGCCGTGACGGTGACTGATGTGTGTGAGTGCACCCTTATTGACAAGTAAGAATTTATTAGAAGGTATTTTATAAATGATTTCTCTAAGGCTTTTCTATATTGCATCGAAAAACGTCCCGATGAGGAGGATAACATCAGAATGTCTTCTCATAAAATACTTTAACATGGCTTTAGAAGAGCCAAGGGACGCATCAGGCTCAAAGGAATTATGGGTACGAAAAATACAGCGCTGCTCCTGAAAAAGTATTAAAATCATTGAAAAAACGAACGTTAGAGAAGTTCTCTATAGAATTAATCAAAATGTGATTTATTTCAACATTTGTAAATTACAAAGTAAATTAAGTCATTACGTGAGAATTTATTTCCGAATGTATAAATGGTGTCATTTATCTTTCTGTACGGATAAAAAAATCACTGCCTTGCTGCTTGCACACGTTAATTGTAGACGCTAATAGATCCAATTAAGACGTACCTCCAGTGGTGCTCGTTACGTCAGTCATTGTATCGGATAGCTATCATTCTACTATAATCATTCCGTCTGCTTCCGCCGTTGATTAGAGCATGCGGTCCCCTCGTCTCAAACAGACAGTTTATAGCATGATTCGGAAACAGGAACACACATGAGTACGTTCACTTGAAACGACATGCGACGCTAATTTCACGCCAGACGGCTCGGCAACGGCCTTCCTCAAAGCTTTTACAGAACGCGAATCCACCCGCGCCAAAACGCTGTACATCGCTCCATTGACAACAATGTCATCGCGGATTATGTTCTGTACACAGCAATGCACTACGCTTTCCACGTAGTTTTAGATCCGCGGTATTCGCCACGAATTACTGCGATGCTGCATTTCCGGGCGTCAAAAGCGTAGCGCATAATTAAAGTTATCTGTTATTCGCATTTCTGATATTCGTCGATCGGCGTCCAATTATAGCATGAGCGATAAATGGATTGACTACCTATACCCATACCCAGTATGAATTAACACAAATTATAAACATTTCATTTCATGGTATCACCATTTGTAAGCTTCATTTTATCAACCTTATAACTCGTATAAAACGATCTACTAAATTGATTAAAGTTTTAAGAACACGGTATTATTTCAATGAAATAAAAATTGCAATGATGAATAATTTATTAGCCTTTCATAGTAACGAACTTTTAAGCCGTTTTACTTTTTTGTAGAAAGTTTAAAGCGAGGAAGCATTAATAGCAGTGAGCAATTTTTATGAAAGAAAGTAGGTTAAAATTTTTAAAGCTGTTTTAAGCTTATTTTGCAGTTTAATAAAAACATCGTTGATGGATTTATGTTAGTAATGCCTAGTAAAAGCTCATGAGTCTTTTACATTTTTGCAGAGGTAAAATATATACTAAAAGCTATTTAATAAATTATGCTGGTGTTTTGTTTCTGTACCTATTTATGTAGGTTAAATAGACAATAAAAATACATATCTAATTTATAAAATGCTATCCTTATCGCTTTGAAATTTAAAAAATGTTTACGGAAATTTTAATTTAAAATTCACTAAAGAATTAAATTCGTAAATACATTTATCATACGCGGTAACCATTATTACTTTTTGACACGTTAAATATTATAGTTTAAAAATATATTTAATTCGGTTGTACTAATTAATTGGGAATGGGAATTTATAATACGATAAGCTAATTGATGCAAGTTGTTCTACGCTCATATCAATTTAAGGGGCTTCTATTTAACTCGCTACGAAGCCGTATCAATTTGTAGAGCATGCGAGTATAAAACAATTACCCCAAATACATTCTATGAAGCATTATACGGAACGTGTTCTGAAACAGAGCCTAAGCTTCGCCTTCAAATTGTGCAAATAGTTTGCAGCCTCTGCCATTAGCATAAAATGAGCTCTATCCAGTTTGTTTATACAAACGCAGGCACCAGGCAGGTTTCAAACAATAATTATATGCACAAAACAAAGACACTTGCGCTAGTTAACAATTCTCGAATCACAAAGGCAGTGTTCATTATTTCCTGATTGCGGCTCAGTCAGCCGTGACAGAATTTGTCGTACTTTCAGCAGATATGTGGGTGACAGCCTGTAAAATTGGGAAGCATCAAAAATTGTGTGTTGTCAACTGAAAATTGCATCACATAAATGTGGTGGGCTTTCTGATGTGCATAAGTAATGTGTAGGTAAAGATGTAAGAAATAAATAACATTATTTAAAGTTTTTACATTGTAAGAAGTTGATATTATACAAGGTTAAAATAAAAAATTGCTCCTTCGTCTAGCGGTTAACCGCATCGTTCCGATTTACATAGCAATGTAACACCTCTACAAAATACCTACGTACAAAAAACACAGATTTGTGGAAACGACGAAAATGAGACTCGCTAAAATCTAATAAAACCAAGTAAGATGAGAGATGCTCAAGAGTGCACGGTGCCTAAGGAGGCTCTAAAACAATTTCGAGTAATACTAACGAGCTTTCACGTCTGCATTTCATATTAGCCGCGGTATAATATATATTCTCTGTGTACGCCCATTTCGCATTAACGGTGTTGATCTTTGTTCTACTAGCTTGGAACTGCTTTAGGACTTCCGTAATTAATCCCTGAACTTGGAAACGGAACTTGGAACTATCATCAAGGAACTTTTAGCAACCAATGAATAATGGCAAACAAAACAGGTATTAATTTAGCTTGATTAATTTTGTTGAGAGTTGATTGAATTGACATCTGTTTATTGGAAATTCTCTTTATCGCCGGTCCCTTTATTGATTTCTGTAAGTATTTAAATTAAAATTAAAGAACAAAGAAATATAAATACTAAAGCTAAACTAAAATATTAATGTATTTTTCTTAATAAGTAGCCATTTATTGTGTAATATAGATAAACGACGGGGTGACAGCAAGGATGAAGATAAACAGCTATATGAATATAGAGAGAATTTAAAACGCAGGCACGTAGGACCAGGAGCAATATGTCAAAAGCGAGAAAAAATTGTTGATATAATCGTATCTGTCTACAGAGAGCCACAAAGGAGTCTCCCCTGCTTTTGACGCCCAACCCACTAATATTTTACTCAACGGCCTATCACGCACCATAAATCAAACATTGTGGGCTGCTGTATTTAAAGCAGGGAAGCCATCTATTTATAGTATTATACCTTCGTGATTCCGCAAAATTATCATTCTTTCTGACAGTCACGTTCGGTCCGTGATAAACGTGTTTCGCAAAGTCGCGCTTGCCGAATTATCAAATGAAGATGGATTGCGAGTTAAGGATAACACGAAATGTGTTTTTGTTCGTTTTTTTTATACAGTTTATTAATTTTGAAGAGGGATTTGTAAACAGATATCAGGATGATATTATATTCTGTATGATATTATGTGGAATATGCTGCAAAATTGTATTAATAAAATATTTTGCTCCTCGCTATAACTGTACATGACATATTATTATTTAAATAACATTGTAATGTAATTTATTCAGGCCTAAACTGAACACCCCCTACTGTAATATTTTACCATGACAGTCGAGATAAACAAAGTCCCAATGTTTTCCAGACCTTCAAAAGTCACGTATCTTTTATTCAATCCCGTTGCCGTAATCGGAATCAGTGAGTTTAGCAAATCAATTCGTTTCCATAGTTTGTCAGCTGTCTCGCCGTCAATATCCTGAATTATGCAGCGATCGAGACCGTTATCAGTCGCATCAGACACAGAGATCCGCATGCATAATAAAGTTCGCGTAATTTTCCGTTTCGCGTTACGGTTAAGTGCATGAGGTTTTTCATTGACACACTTTTTGGAGCTTGTATGCGAGAATCGCATGAATCAACTAGGTTTATGTGAATGCTTGACTCATTTCTCTTTCATAGAACTACTTATTTTTCAAACTATCTGCCGGCAATTGTCAATAATGAGATATAAACAAGGTAGCTTATTTCTGGTGAAATAATTATTTAGTTAAATAGTTTAGTATTATCCACTAAGGGCCGATTTTTCAATGCTTGGATAAAACTAAGGGTGCACTCACACACATCAGTCACCGTCAAGTCACCGATGACTGATCGGTGACGGTTCGTGTACGTATCCACAAACACCAGTCACCGTCATGTTGTCCGTCAGTCACGTCGCCGGTTTGACTGAATCATTGAACACATACATCAGGTTAGTCAGTGATTAGACGTGTGTCACGCTAGAGAACATGTAGCAATTGACGGTAGCACGACGCTGACTGAACTGAGACGTGACGGCACCGGGTGAGTGGGGATAAAAGTATGATACATGTATGGAAAGATTATTTGACGTGCCTGACCGGTGACGTCACTGATAGATTTCGTGCCGGCGACTGTCGTGTGGGAACAGAGTCATACTAGAACTATTGATACATATTTTTTTTTAATCCTGTCCGGTGACGTGCCGTGACGGTGACTGATGTGTGTGAGTGCACCCTTATCCGTCCAATAAAGTGTTACACGATAATGTTAAAATGTCACGTAAACTGTCAAATACGGGCAATTAGAATACGTTTTTAAAATGGTAGTTTTATACATTATTCGACGAATAAGTTTTATCGAAGCATTGAAAAATCGGCCCTTAAAAGAACAATAATTTCAATCTTAATTATATTATTATACAGATAGAGTGTACACTATTTATTCAACTTGTCTACTAGACTTATTACCCTTTTTAAGGCAAAAGCATACCATGAAATGTTTTCACATTCTCTTATAATATAAATATGCTTAAAGCTACGGTGGTAGAACAAACAAATGGATTAGTAAGAGTAATTTCTTCTGTTCATCAAGCTAAAATTGAATTCATCTATGAAAATAGAATTTATATTAATTTTATCTTTCTATTGGTTCTGTATCACAAGTTTATAAGCCTGAGCTAATTTTATTAAGCTTCAAAAGTGCAATTCCAATTGCAAGCTTTTGTTATTTTAATTCAACTGTATACATTTTTATAGTTTGAACAAACAACTTATGAAAACAATCACAAATTAAATATAAATAATGCGTGATCTATATGTAGGAATTAGTATAAGTACCTACAATCTACATTTAGTAACTGAATTCTTTGAATTGAAATTAAATTTCACACACATATGTATATTCTATTTTGTATGCTTGGTATAAAACCTCAAACTTTCAATTACAAAATTAATGTAACACACCAGCTGCAATCAGGTTCATCATTTAGTATTAATATAACACATAAACAACTCTACCTAGAAATTACAAAATTGCTTTCAATAAACGCGCTATCAAGCAACTTTTACTTGAATCATCATAAAATGAAATTTTAATCTGGTTTTCCTTATTTCGTGGAACTGGAACCGAAATAAACATAAAGAAATTTGTAGTGTTTGTGTTACATGGAGGTTAATGACCCGGCTGACGGGATGTTTTTTTAAATGACTTTTTACGACGTTCTCGAGGATGCTGCAAGACACCTGACCGAGAAGAGGTATGTAATTAAGGGACACCTGAGCTTGGAATTGCGTTGTCCCTTAATTCTTAATATGTAAATGTAATTCATAATCGGTTGCAAAATCCTAGCTGGAAGTATTTACGAAACGCAAACGAATAACTAAAGAAAATATATTTTAAGCGGCTCTTTTTTTACAATCATAAAATCTAGTTGCTGTAGAGTGTAGTTAGTAACTATAAAATCTCTTAAAGATATACGAGTTGTTGTAGTTAAGATATTTATTTCATAACCACTAATTACTCATTACATTACCGAATTGAGTCAGATCTAAGATTTATCTCTTCCCTTATTAATGGAGGCCAGATGTGTGTTGGATGTCGAGACTCGAGATCACGTGAGAAAATAAGGATTACGTACTGGGGTAGATAACAGTAATGGCCCGAACATACTAATGATTTTTGCAGCTGACAAGAAATTCTGCTTTGAGTAAATCTTTTTCGTCTATTACTCAGGCGCTGATTCATAGTAACTTATGAATGCTTTATTCATTTATTATTATTTATGTCCTATTTATTGTTAGTAAGTATGTATGTTCATAAGTAATACGTATTAGAGCTGAAAAATTCACACAATTAGGTTTACAAATAAAAATAGTCTTTTATATTGTATAAATCGGCCTAAATAAACGAAAATTTTTGGGAGTGGACATTGAGTTTTTGAATGGAATGTTAAAAAACATCGGAACTAGAGCACCAACTTTTGGAAAAAGTTCATTATTTTTTAACGTCCAGCGAAATAAAAATGTAAAAAGTTTAACGTTCTCTCTTGTCCTGTCCAATTCTGCAGTTTTCAGGTAGATAATACTTGACCGAGATTTAATATTGATTGTTCTCGGGAATTGTGCCTTTTATCTTTTAATGTGCGTTAGTTTGTTTATTAATTATTATGGTCACTAGCGTTGAATTAATATCACATGTAGAGTGTTAAAAAAAGATAAAAATAAACTAGATTGTTATCTTTTTCTAAGTTTTAACTTTTACCACATTCAAGAACTTTTTAATTTTAGTTAAATATAAAAAGGTTGCCATGTTATTAAGAAAACCCCATAACTTAGACTATTTGAAGTTTCTTTTGTGTCAACACGCAGACTTACAGGCATTGTAAGCTGGAGAGCTCTACACATGTCGTGGCACTCGAGTCTCGACGTCGCCTACGCAGCTTATAGCGATTCTATTCTTCTTACCACGTGGTGGCGTTGTTTTGTTTGTACAGCCGTGACTTAACAATAGTCCAGTCAGATTGTATTCAATATTATGCATGTCTAGGTTCGCAGCTTTAAAGTGAGAGATAGTTTGCATTATATTGTTCTGAAGATCACACTAGGTCTGAAGTTCTTAGGAATGTCTATAACACTGTTGTATTAACTACCATGGTAGCGATTTTTTTTAACTTAATTCTTATGTTTGGACGAAAAAGATTAGAAAATATAGTAGGTAATATGTACCACATATAATAATATAAAAGTAGGTACTATGTACGTAACATTTATGTGAGCAAGTTAATAGCATATGACCCATATTTTATATCTAATGTCCAATATTGTCGTCTCCACCAACATACTTCGCATGAAATCAAAGCAATAAAATATATTGTTCTGACTTCTAAATGCCTTTGTCTTTATACTATGGATATATTGTATTCTCGCGTAAACAACAAAAGTAATAAACAGAGACAAGAGGGAATATTTGCCTATGTAATAAACAGTCGCGCCTTCAAGGAAATCGAAACATTAACATCCTTACTCCATCTCTCTGCAAATGAAAAGACAATTTATTAGCCGGGAATTTTATTGAATTTTATTGCATTTTTCAAGAGCCCTTTAGAGTTGTATTAAGAATTTATTGCCGAGTGGTTCATACTGTGAATGGCAGGATAGTATTTAAGGGCTAGAATTTCTTGCATTGAACTATGATACAGATTATAATATTATGTTTATGTTAAAACCTACATAAATATTCTTCCAAATCTATCAAGTGGATTCGAAAGATCCTATAAATCTAACATAATGTATTTGATGTTTTATTTTTGTATCAAATGCTATTTAACAACATAGAGGTCATATGTACCTAAATGACCAGGGGCCTTAGACAAAGTAACAATTAAAAAACGATAACGAAGTTAGAAAAGGCAAAAATGTATGGGATTGACATACGCCGCGTTAGATCACGTGGTCTATCTAATGTCAATCCCATACATTTTTCCTTTTCTAACTTCGTTATCGTTTTTTAATTGTTACTTTGTCTACGGGCCCAGGATCGTCTTCGTCGATCGTCGATTGTCTAAAGTTGCTTAATAAAGTACACCATAAACACACTTAAACAGTAATAGCAGTAGACGGTATGGCGCCATGTCGGTCAGCTATTTGCAATAATTAATGTAGTGTAACCTAGTTCTGTATACTTACCCACGACTTGCATGATGCGAATAAGGTGTAGCATGTGATTATTTTCCCGCGACTTTTTTGTATTTATAGCACAAAGACAAAACAAACATTTATACACTGAAAAGTTCTAAAGATTTATTGGAAATAATAGTAGTAACATACTTATATCGTATGAAACCGAAAAGGAATTCTTTTTGCTTTAAAATGTGAAGAAATAAGATATAAATTAATGATTTTATTATGTCTGATGTTAATGGATATCGTGAAGCAACATTCAAGACCTACATAATATTATGATGTTTCTACCTAATTTAATTTAGTTTTAATTCTGTTTGCTTGTTACTTCAGAATTCGTTTATTACATATCATTATGATTTGGAACAAACAATGTGATAATAATAATAACTACGTATGTACCTCCACAATATTGTATACGTATGAAATTAATAAAATATCAAGTAAAATACATAGTTAATAAACATTCTTCGGTTGCTTTGGGTCGACATTTTATATAATTTAATAAAGGAATATTATGTGTAAAGCATGTTTTTGATTTAGATGTGTTTCAGATATGTAGTCGCTACATTGTTCATAGAGTGGCTCTACACAGTTTGATAACTTGTGTTGTTGTTTGAATTGATAAAATCACGAATTAAAGACCAGGAACCAGGTTAAAGATAAGATAAAAATACCTAGAGAGAAGAAGAAATACGACATTGTGTAATGGTTTTATAAATATAGCTTATTTACAAGGGAAGTTTGAATATAGCAACGTCGTATTTCTATATTCCAATTGAAAAATCGCAGTAATTGGAGCTTAACTGAAACAAATCACTGCCGGCCACGTGAGCTGCGGCGTGGCCATAAATCCAAATTGACACTAACTGGCTTATGTTGATCTGCCATTTGGGGTTCCACTTATGTTCAAATGTTGCGATAAATCATTTGCAATTGTGCCAATTTAATTGTAAGACAAACCGAGATTTTGTACGTGAACGTATCCTTTTGTGTTCCTAATTTACTTGTTAAATTCATAAATTCAATTGAATTGCCTTGTTTGTCGCTACCCG